>NCVS01000421.1:95780-135362 GCA_003055095.1 Goniozus legneri
GGGGGGGGGGCGAACGGAATAAGGGATCGAGACGAAGACGGCGATAATAACAACAACAGCACCACGTGGACGTGACCGAGCGAGAGAAATTCCTTCTCTCCGGCTCTCCTCCGTTTCTTCATTATCCACCCTCCTCGGTCCTCTCAAACTTTAACGACGGACGATCTCGCCGAAAGAGAGCCGAGAGTTTACGACCCGTCACGAAATTGCCAAACTTATTAACCAATCTCCGTTCGTTCCTTGTCAAAATCGTCGTTTATCCTGAGTAAACGTACCGCGTTTACGTGAGTAAGTCTCTTTTAACAGACTCGTAACTCGAAATCCATTCGGGTTCAATCTCATTTGCGTTATTAACGCGCGTCGTTAGACCAGGTAATCTCATATTGAGAATTAGGTCGAGACCGAATTAAAAAGTGGACCTAAACCAAAAAATTTATAGAGCAGAATCGAATTTGAGAGGCAAAAAATTAAGTTTGAAACTGCAAGGACAATCGTTGTATCGAAACGTTAAATCGAAATAGCGAGAGGCGTCCTTGTTCATTCCCGCGCTGGCTGTCACGGAGTGCGCGCGCAGCTCGCGCGCGGGAAAGTGTTGCCATGCGACACACACGCGGCATCGAAGCTTCCTATCGGCTTCATTCACATGTCCCGAATAAAAATACCGCACGGGTAGCGAGAGAGTTCCCGCGCGCGCCCAATTGAGTGTTGACCTCTGTTTTCGTGTCTCCCCGCTAACCCGCTGACATTTTAACCGGCGCGTATAACGATCGATTTTCGAACCGTCGCATGATTCGTTAGACAATTGCAATTACATGGAATTAGGTACACTCGAGAGACAATAATTTCGCTGCATCACTCGATGCGAGCAGCTGTTTACGCGCCAAGAGCATCCATATGGTTTCTGGTCGGGCCACCGTTCGAAATTTCGGCTACTCGCTACGCGTCACCGCTTCGTTTCTGCGTATACGATTTTAAATTGCCCGTTAAAAAAATTCGAGAATGAATTCATCTCTTAATTTAGAACCGTGCGCGCGCAAGGTTTTGTTCTTTCGCTGGTGCAACTTTGTTACGAGCACGACGCTAATTCTCAAAATTAGTGATTATTTCTTCATTCGTAAACGAATTCTTGTTTTTCTTGCGAGAAAAAAGAGAGGAACGAGATTATACCGTTCAGCGACGGCGATTAATAAGTAAACCGGACGCGTGCCCGTGAAATGTTTTCGTCGAGGCGCAAATGACAATTATCGACTCCGCCGGACTCGCTTTGTGTTCCCTCCGCGGGTTCCACGAAAGTGCTAAATCGACGGGCGTGAAATCCATCGATTCACGGTTTCGTCGACAATTAATACCCACCTGCGCCATCGATCCTCGCGCTTACGTATTCCGTCCCGTGATACATTCCTTTCGAATATATCCACAATGTTCCGAGATTTTCAGACGTAGATAATTGGCTTTCGGAAAAAAAATTTTCCTACTGGGTTTTATGGGGGCTTGAACATTGTTGATCAAAAGATCCCGGCGGGCGCCGTAATCGATTATAAGCGAGCGAGATAGAAAGAGAGGAGAGAGGAGATTTTTCTACGCAGCGCAACATTGTCGATGATTTTTCGGGCTGCCGAGGGGGACGAGGGGGGGAAAAAGGGCGTTACTATGTTGAAATATGGTTCCTACGAAGACGCAACTTTGTAGCACAAAGAGGACCACTGTAACGCTCCAGGAATCGAAGAAAAACTCGTAAATGGGTCTCTCGAGTTTTACTGACATTTCGAGGCCCGCGCGGACCCGCTCGCTCGCCAGTTTCGAGATCGAGCTCTCGCCGGCTCCGCCGAAAATCACATAGCAACACGGTACCCCTTCCGGCTGCCTGCAGGATATTTCGCCGATGACGCGTCTGATCAAGGTCGCGGATTAATCGGCGAACCCAGTGACGCACTTTTGCAAAAAAATAACGTTCACCGAAATTTTTTTTCCTAATTCCATAATGTTTTGCAACATTCGGTAATTGCTAGAATTGGCGACATTACAGTTATAGGAACAATGTTGCGTACATTTCACTGAAGAAAATTAGCTAGGAATATTAGCCATATACGATCGGAATAGAAATTTTTACCGAGTCTACTCATCAGTTAATGAAGGCAGATTAAATTCAAAAACTAAACTTCCTTATAATCGAGGTTTATTCTCGAACTGCGCAGCGAAACGAAATTCCACGTGAGTGGTGAGAACGGAAGGAGCCGATCCTGCGCGGGAGATGAGGCGGTTGGCCGTAGCGAGGGGAGAGAGGCGGGCGCATAGCGATAAGAAGCGATCGGTACGGGGATATAAGAACGGCGCAAAATATCACAGCCCGAGGCCGAGAGTCTATTACACATACATTATTCAACGAGCGATGGCCGAGAGAGGGGCGCCTAGAAGGAGAGGAGGGAGAGGAGAGAAAAATTTTGTCGCGAAATTCGGCACGATGCACCGTAAACCGGGTAGCAACAGGACCTGGTAACAGTGGTCCTTCTCCTTCCCTCTCTCGCCTCTCCTGTCCTCTCCCCCTCCCACATCTCGATATTTTTATCTCTCTGTCTTTCTTTCGCACGATCTCTTTGGCACGCTCCCGGCGCTTTCTCGCGAGTTCGTTAAAACGAGTACGCAATGGTTTCTTTACACGCTATAAAAATCAGCGAATCGGGTAATAAATACAATCAAGCTGGGCCGCTCATTCGATTTTATTGCCTATCGAGTAGTTTTACGATTCCTTTATTATTTCCGTGGGTGTGATTGGTTCGCGCGATTTCGGAATATTTGACTTTCGCGATTTGCTTTTCATTATGAGAGAGAACGAGCGGAGGAGCTCGGATGTTTTGACTGCGTGATCTATGGCCCGTGTCCGAGTACGGAAATTTGCATTCGCACACATATTGTCGGCAAAATTGCGCGAGCTGCCGGGCCGGCAGGTACGGGAAGGACTCCCGCGCAGAGATCGACTTCCGATACGTCGATGGTTACACCGTGAATTCTGAGAAAGGTTCATATCGGCTGGTAATGGTATTTAAATGAGGTCGTCTTTGTTTATCAACCGAGAAAGAGCTGTACCCTCTTCCCAACCCTTTCTTCGTTACGCTCCGTTCCCACCCCCTGCAATGAGCACACCAACAGCTGCTACAACATTATCCGAGTAAACATCATTTTGTTCCAACTCATGCCTTTTAGTTTATTTCGAGTTAATTATGCGCTGTCGTTACTTGTTTAGGTAAATAAACTATCTCACTGAAGATTTACGATTCGATTGAATTTATCGAAAAAAGTTTCACAGGCATCGAAAAATATTGACATTGTTTTATTGTTTTAGGAGTAGCGAAAATATAGTACAATGTAAATTTTTCCAACTACGGAAATCGGGAGGACAACTCTATTGACGTTGATGAATAACTATTTATATGACTTCCGTGTTCGTGATTGAAAGCTTTATCGAGCGCCGCTATTGTTTCTCTTATCTCGGGACCGACCTGGTTCGCATATATGCAACGTAACACCGAATTCTCTACTGGCCTTTTGGCACAATGACATGAATACGAGGAGTACAATTTCAGTTCAATTGTAATCAAAAACTCTGCCAAACGCGTAGCGTTAATATCGTAAGACGAGAAAATTTTTGTGTTTGATAATAATGCGGTAAAAAGACGGTAATTGAAAAGAGACCTCTAGACAGCGAAACCAATCGGCACAGCCGATCTAATCTTTAGTGGTGAACTCTCCCTTTGTGACGTACCTGGTCCTTTTCCACAGGTAGACGTCAGATATTTTTGGTACTAATTGTCACCGTAATTCAACCCTAAGTGCGTTGATATCGAGAAAAAATTTTTTTATTCAACTTTATTATTGAAAAATGTTGAAATTCCAAGAACCATAAAATCGTTATTATGAATTCAAATGAAACAATAATTTAACGATTCACCCTGCAAGTGTAGGGTTATATCTTTCGAGGAGACCACACGCGCGTGTTTGCACGTCCCATTGACGGTCCGCTCTAGCCTAGTCAAGGAGGATGAATGAACGAGAGTTACGAGCCTGCGATCGGAATCCTTCGTTCAACGGATTATCGAGTACGATGGTAATTGCAATCCGGTTTTATTGCGCCGTTACTCATTTAGGCGCGTATCTAACAGGTTCCAATTACTACAATTAAATGTACAACTTGGAAACACTTACCTACATATTACCATAATGGAAGGTATTTCCACGATAAACCTGTCCCGATAACTAATGGAGTAACGTATTAGATTCCCGTTTCCTATCAACGCTCTAAGGTAATGAAAGTGGACACTTAATTTTTAGCGAAGAGTAATGAAATCTCAATGAATCTCCGATAAATCGATAATTAATTGATTACGTGTATTCCGGTTTTGACGTCAGCCTTAGAAACAGCTGTTCGGGTTTGTAGATTCTTTTGACTCGCAAATGAACGACAGGTGTCTTCGAAACACAATGCAGTCTATCTAGAAATCCACAGATCTCGTTTTGAGAAATAATATTTGAACTATTTCTTATTATAGTACTTATTTATTATCATCTTCGGTATTCATTCATACTCGGTTTTGAGCGCTTAATCACGGGCACGTAATGTGTACCCCAAACGACAATATAATGTTCCTAATATCGCTGTTAAATGAGATTTCATACGTTTTGATATGTGGTACGTGTGCGATGACGTGATTATCACACTTAACGTGCCGGTCGAGTCGTTTATATCCGAGTACGTTTCGTGAAGCGAATTATTATGACTGGCGGAGTCTCATACACAGCCTGTTAACACGAAATGTACTACACGAAACTATAAAGCCATCGACTGGGACCGAGTCACGCAGGAGAAAATAAAAAAAACCGCTAAATGCCGCAGACGCATTTGTAATTGTTTCGTCGCTATTTTTATGCACGAAGGTTTCTATTGAAATTTGCTGATCTTTTCCTAAACAGTCTTCTCAATAAATTAATCATAAATACTAATGATTAGAATAGTTTGAAACCACAAAAGTCTGCCAAAAATAACTCTAGATGTAACCCAGTTTTCGATCAAAGAAGGGACTAAATTGACAATTCGCAGAACTGGAAATTTTATTACCGATGTTCTTCTGCCTAATGTAACGCGCATTGGCGGAGAGAGATCGTTGAACGAGGCGAGTGACTATGCGGATATAGGGAGATAAAAAGAAAAAATACGACGAATCCCTATCCCTTCTACTTTTCGACCAGGCTCACCCTGCGATCGCGGAAGCCGACCTGTTGCCTGTTGCCAAGGGAAGCTACAAGAGTAAACAGTATTACGTCATCGGGAATCTCGGCGTGTCTGGCCACCGGCGTGTGCCGACTAGAAAACGCGCGCGCTATTTCTCAAGTTCGTCGCATCTTGCTCTCTACTTGTGAAACGATATGCTGCCGCTCGATTTACTTTCACGTGAAATCACGCACGTAGCGTTTCGTCATCCTTGTTTTTAACAGCATTTAAAATTGCATATTTTTCGAGCATTAATTTTAATTTTTTTAATTTCTAACTGACTTTATTAATGTAAAATAAATTAGAAATTTTTTTAACAACAATTACGGGCAATATTGTATATTTTTTAAGCAAATTTTAATTAAAAAATTTTTTGACTGTATTTATTAATGTAAAATAAATTAAAACAATTTTTTTAACAGCAATTCCTGGGAACATTGCATATCGCTGAGTTTATTGATGTAAAGTAAAATAGAACAAATGTCAGTAACGATAAACAAATATTGTTCAATATGACCAAACTGTCGATTGAAATTCAGTTTTAGTCTCATAAAGTAAATGTTAATTTGTTTATTTGGCGGATTTCGCATGGCCGTGAGGACTTCGGGGAACCTCGCTCTCGACGAAGAGGTCGCGAGAGCAAAATTTAGAGGATTGAGGGGGGGGCGTGTCAGAAAAAGCGGTCGAACAACGACGACGTCCGTGTGGTACACGCCGAATGTGAAAGAAAGAACGGAGTACCGGGGCCGCCGCACTGGTTATTCGAACGGCGAATAATAATCGCGCTTAGCGGTCGGGTTTCTCGTGCGGGGCCCCTCTCTAGAGCTCTCGCTCGCTCTCACTTCGTCTCTCGCTCCTTCCAAAGTCTTCGCGTCCGCACGCACGACTCTCTTTTCGGCTGCATAGCAACAAGGATCGAGCGTCTCGCTCGTGAGCCCGGCCGGCTCCATCGTCCCCACTCCCTTCACCGCCGGCACGTCTCGTGGTCGCGCGCGCCAAAGACGAACCGAGAGAGTGGGGCCCGCCGGCTGCGAAGTTGGTAAGAGCGAGAGGGAAAAAGAAAGACCGATGCACGAGGGAAGATGCACAGCTCACGAGAGGACGCGAGAAAAATGGGGAAAAAATCTCAAAAACTGAGATCTTTTGTCTGTGTTCGAACAGATTTTTTCTTATAAAAATTCGTTCATGCTACGAGATTTTAAAATTTGTTTTTAAAATAAAACGCTGATAGAATGGTTAAAAGATTAATTACCCAAACAAATTTAAGTCAAAACAGTAACCCTTCTAGCGAGTTTCATTCAATATGCTAATTTGTGGCCTTAAACTAAATATTCTCTATTGTTCCTTAAAAAATATTGTGAAACAAACTGATCCTCGACTTCCGTTTTCTCTGATTATGAGTGCACACGATCGTCGGTAGGGAAAAAAAGGGCAAGAGATTCAGCGGCGTTACTTCAATTTCCGGTCCAGCGGCGAGCGAGTGGTACAATGTGGCACGAATTCGGAGCGCCTTTTTCTTCTCCGCTATCGCCCAACTTCTACTGTGTACATTAATTTTTCCTCTCGACAGCTCTCGTCACGGCTAATTTTCGTGTTAAGTTTCCATCAATTTTCTTCGGGCGACTGCAAGCTCTATTGATAGTAAATCATTATGCGAATTTCTACCTGACTAAAGCTTGTCATTTTCAACAATGTTAACGTCATGCTTTCCTTTAATTACTTTTTCTCGGCATTTCACTTTAAACGTCATCCCAGGAGTTTGTGAAAACCGTTAAACAACGGCGGTTCTTTTGTTCTCTTTGACGCTTACTTTTGCCGATATCGTTTGAGTTTTCACTTTTTGACGTTGGCCAACATTAAAAACATACTATTCTACGAATTTCACCTGACGTAAATTTATGTGGGATTTAAGTACGAAGGGATATTTCGTCCAATTTCTGGTTACCGAATCGAATACCGGGAACCTTATTCGCAGGTATAGAAATTAACATAGATTTTTTCTGCAATCCTTTCTGTCCTTTGACTCCATCGATCCGCGTAGCCAATCGCGGTACCGCGGCTCTTTATATTTTCTACGTAATTAAGGGAACGGTTTTGTATAATGTCGCGTTATTTACGTCTCTCGATGAATCTGTGTTAAACATTCGATATTCCTTGGCACACAATTTGGTAAAGGTTCTACCGAATCTCGCTCGTCGAATCGAATAACGAAGTGAAAACGAAGATACTGTGAACGATAAAGTTTCGTATAGAGACGACGTCTCTACGAATAAAATCATCAAAGTGAACTCAAAACGTTTTTCAATTCCACGATATTTATACCTGACGAGCTAGCTGGCGTCCGCTCGAATCGTTCCGATTTCCATTCCCTTGGAGAGACGATTTAACGTGAATCGATGGTAATTTAATATATCATTCATCTGGATCCTCTCTGTTTGAGCGATCGAAGAAAAAATACCAAAAGATCATCGAGTTATAAAATTCATACGAATGAATGATGCAAGAATATTTTTCAAATTGTAAAAAATTGATGACGAAAAATCAAAACGAATCCAGATTCGTTGAGAATTTACAATCTTTCTACCTGTCGAGGGAATCACACAACGACAAATACCGCAACTACCGCGATCTATCTGAAATCAATTACCCAGGGAGTAAAAGGAGCGAAAGTCGTAAAGCAAGCTTTATCGATGATGTCGCTCACGCGAAGTTAGGCGCCGTGTTTAATCAGCAAAAATTGATCGGTCAGGTCACCGATAAAAGATACACAGGGGCAACGTGCCAGGGAGGCGTCGACGAGTGGAGCGGGCCCCATGGTGCAACAAAAAAAAAGGAACTTCTCAGTCACAGCTGTCGGTGCGAGCTCGCATTGGGTTTTGGTTTTTATCGTTCTAAGCAGGGGAGGTTTCTCTCGCTTGCGCTGGTCACTAACCGTTCGTCGCATAGCTCCGTCTCCGTTCAACCAGTGGCCCAACGGCGTATTGGGTTACTATCTCTCGTCGAACGGCACGGACCGGGGTTTCAAAAGCAAACCCATGGGATAGGGGCAGCTGTCGTACATTCCGAAGCTCCCTATCTTTTCTATATATCCCGCCCTTTACCCCCACCCCGTAATCCTCGGCACCCAACTCTCTCTCTCTTTCTGTCTTTCTTTCACGAGGTCCATTGGGAAACTCTTCGCCACTTTGTGTTAATAAAACTTCACGAAGTTCCCCGAGGCTTTAAATTAAACGTTGTCGCGACTGGCCCGGTCCCCCTTTACTTAGAGATTAGACCCTGCCCGCAACATTGTAGATATATAATATCATCTCGCTGGGAAAAAAAAGGAGAAAAGTTCGTTAGAATGTTGCGTGAAAAACTTCACGACGGGGGGACGCAGAGGAGACTATCTAGGATTGGAAATTTCAACATTGTACGCCCAAAAGAGGAAGCAGATAACTTTTTTGAAGTTTTTTCGAATGGAGCCGACGTGCACGCCGAGTAAAGTGGATGCGCTTTATTCTCACGGTCTAATCTTGTACGAAAAAATGTTAAAGATTAAAAGTCGCGGAGAGAGAGAGGACTGATCGTAAATCAAGTCTGGTGATAAATACGCTAGATGACGTTATCCTGACGGTGCAGCGAACTGCCGCACAAAGAAAAAAAAGGGTTTCGCCGAATCCGCTAGGGGAGATTTCTGGTTACCGCTTCGAGATAAAACCTGCGCGATGTTAGGACGTCTTTCAACGCCGGAAGTACGATTTATGGATACGCGTGTCAATATGCATTCTAGTCCTGCGCCGTGATTGCATAATTTCGTCTCTTTAACCGAACAAGAGGCACGCGTTAGATAAATACGCGAGGAACGCTTTGAATCCGTTAAAGAGCAATAAAACCGATCTCTCGCGATAAAATGGAATTTTTGACTTACGACTATGTAGAGACAAGCTTCGGTGTTTTCCAAATGAATGAATTCATTGTTTTATCTTTCCCATTCCTCGAAATTGACCCTTCGACGAATGGACATGTAAGATAGGTCTAGACAAATATTTTCACTCGAAGTTAAAACTGGTAGAATGAGAAGGTGCTTCACCTTCCCGCTCCCGTTCGATTTTCTGAAGAAGCAACGACAGGAAGTTACAGTCCTTTCGTTCTAGCCGACACGACATAGAAAGTCTACATTCGGCACGTACCGTTCAAACATCCATACCACTCTGGCAAACTGAGCTGCCGTGACGTGACCAACTCAATATTATTAAAGAGAGTCAATAGGGAGAAGTTTACAAACAGCGGCCGTACAAATTTCGTTCGCGGAAGGTAATTAAGAACGACTGTGCGAGAACTCGAATCGGAAATTCAATTTCGATTGTATTTCGTTGATAAAAATAGAAAATATCGCGACCGGTAATGGAAGAGATAAGCATCGATCGGGGCAACGAGGTTTTCGGTTGCATCTGTCGCGAAGGTGGATTTTCGTCACGCAACCGCGAGCTCACTTCCTTGCAAATCGGAAGAGGAAGAAAGGGAGACCGACCGAACGAGGGTCCCATAGGGCCGTTGGGCCACCTACGATCAACATTCGATTACAAATTGTTAAATGCAAAGTGTTCCTTTGTTTCGCACCATCGATTTTTCGTATTCAGTTCTCGTTTACAGCGTGAGACATTTCGAAGCGAAGAAAATTTCGGAAAACGCAGTTTTGAATAAGTTTAACCTTTGAGACAATGTTGCACCACGGCTTTACCAGCAGGCAACTTCATCCCTTGGGTCGTGGGAGGTATCGCGCCAAACATCTAACTACGAAGTTGCTCGAAGCCATGAATTATTTGCTGCTCTACGAAGACAAACATTTAACGAAATGGCTTTTCCTAGAAACTCTGCGGCATCTTGCCACAATGTGCTGCCCGTTCTTTTTCTTCCACTTTGTTATGGCTTTTCCGCCAATGACGTTTGGGTGTTTGTATATTGAATTTCACCCAACTTCTTAGTATATTTTTGTTCCGAGTAAATAGGCATTATTCAAATACTAATTCAATTATCTAATTATACACAGGAATTTTCCGCCACAAAGGGAAATTTTTAAAGGTCTGAAAGGAATTTGGAGAATTTTCATCAAAGTTCGAGCAGAATTTTCTTTTTGTACCAAACAAATAATCTGTACCATTTTTCTCTCTGCATCGATATTTTACTATACACACATATCGATGTCTTGTTTAAAGACGAACATCCACGCGCGACGAAAAGAAGCGCACGCTTCGATCTCGTCCTTTCCCAAACGCGCTATCTCGATGCAGTTTTATCAAAATAAACATTCCTATACAATGCGGTTACTGTATCGATATTCAAACAGAAACGGGTTGCAGACTTTCATTCACGAAAAAGAACAAAAGCGCGGATACGGGTAGGAAGAAAATACTTAATGCAACCCACACGAAAGGAAAATTGCAATTGCGTGTAATTGCGAGTCCCTCATCGGTTTACTTCCGAGACGTAAACGGCCGCTCAAGTTGTCCGTTGCGGGTTAACTTCACGCTTCGCGGAGCGCGATAGCACCTGGCCAGGTGCGACAAGAGAGATGGACATCGCGTACGCGTGTTAGTCCCACGTGCTCACGGTGCTCGCAGACGTACGCGCGACCATTTCGATACCGAGAACATACAAGAGCGAAGTGACAAACGACTTCCCATTCGACTCTACAATACTTCGACATCTAATCGCTAATTCAAGTGACATTTGCTGAATGTAATTATCGTCGTATGTCGATATAATATTAACAAGGTGCTTGTATCGTGCCGAAAATAAATTTCGCTCTTATCGTTTTATCACGTGAGAAAATTTTTATTAGAATAGCTTCGAAAAGTTCTTTAAAATACCGTTTCAATTTTGTAAAATTTGTCAAAATTTTCAAATCTTTGAGTCATACCAAATAATAGTGACGAAACTTTATCGAGTTTCTTGACCAATACGGGATCTTGAAATCTTATGCATCTGCCTATTTAATTTAAAATTAGAGTGCAACTTGATATAAATCTTCGAGGAGCGGTGATAATAATAAGAGCAACACAGATAATGATAGTGATATTCGAAAAAAATTCGAGGAATGAAGAAAAAAACCGGATTTGACCTGGCACTTACGGTATCGTCGGAGGTGCGCCTAGGCCGGAAAAAGGGTGCGCAAGGAGTCGGTTGGTATCACAGGAAATTCAACTCCTCGGCACGCACGGCTACTTAGAGGACCCTCCGACGGTTGGACGTAGATAATTATAACGAAAAGAAAAGGGATTACTGGTATCGTTTCCGTAACTACCTTCCTTTTTTCAGATCTTGATCTAAACTCCCTTCAAATAGGGTTAATTCGATATGGAAGTCACCTCACGTTACGAAGAGGAAAGACGTATACAGGTGGGAGTGCATTACTACGATCTGATAACGTAAAGGGACAAAATTCATTCAATGTTTTGACGGATTGCTCAATTGGGTGCCTAATACATTCATCTCAAAGTTGCGAAATTTTATTTTCTGACTCATTTTGAAAGCAATAAAGTATTGGAGTATTAAATCATTCGAATAACAGTGAATTTATATTAGCTTCAAATACGACGTGTTTACTTTAAAGTACATTTAACGTCAACTCTGCTTTACCGTGTCGAGTTGCGTAAGGCTTTACGGATGCAACGCGGTGGCATAACGAATCGGTTTACAAAAAAGAGAGCAGGAGATCGGGACGGTTCGTTGGCTCTGCTTCTCACGATGAATTGCACCGTGCGGTATCGCGAACGGAACTCGTACGGCTTTGCAAGGCCGTTCGGGTCGGTGTACACCAACGGAAAGTGAAGGGCGAGTCCCGGTGACTTCCATCTGTATTTCCAAATCGAACGAAATTCGATATCGGGACGCCCGGGGCGACACCCGAAATCCTCTACGAGCTCAATTTCACGACATTTTTCAAATCTCATATTTTTTTCCATCCCGTCGGTTACGCGAGAATATTTCACATTCGGTTGCGAAAGAATGGCCCATCGAATGTCGCGTGAATATTTATATCGAGCGCAAAGGGACTCCGCGATTCAACATCCCTCGTAAAGAATTCCCGCGTCCCTTTGTTTCACTGCCAGATTCGATAATATATGCGTATTGTTCTTGCCCGTACGGTATTTCGCCTTAAGGTCGAACACGCCGCAGAAAAAAAACCCTTCGGAGTCTCGGCTGCGCAAAGACGCTGCTCGAATCGACTGCCTCGATTTATTGCAAAATCAAACACGAGGGTTGAATTAATTCGATCGGTCGTACAGTTGGGCTCAATTTTATTTTCAATTAAAATTTTCGTTAACGGCAGATGCGTTATTGCGAATCGATGTCTAGAGAACCGGTTGATTTTATACTTATAACGTTCGAGAATTCTCAATTCGTGGCGTTATATTTGAACGTAACAAAGAAACTTGAAGCTGGAACCCGTACATATGTGCGTACGTGTTTGGGGCAGGTAGAGATGCAATGTACGAAGGGAGAAAAAGAGAAGAATGGACCACAGAGAGAAGTTCACGAGGGAATTTACCAGTTTTATTTTCGAGCCGTCAAATGAACGGAGATTTCGTCCCAAAGGAGAATCATTCCCAGACAGTCTTGAGAAAAATTTTAACGGAATATTTAAATGGAATTATATATCTCTATTCGTGCGGTATTGGTTTAAAATTTCAAGTGTAGTAGACTCGTTTTTATAATATCGATCTACGTATTACAAAAATTACCGTCTAGATTAAGCGAGAACAACTCGTTATAGCAATATGGTATAATGAATCTTCCCGTACGGTCTCATCAACCTATAATGATGCGTTTCGCCGAGATTCGCGCGCCTCGGACCCTCGCGAGACGAGCTTTCTGACACTGCCCGCGGCTCTCTACAATAATTGCGGTGCCTCAAAGAAGAATAACAATAAATCAACGTCGTACCTGAATTCTTCCTCTGATTTTGTAGTTAATGCGAGAACTTAATATACTTTTTCATTCTCTCGTATCGGCAGGTTCGCAAAAACGAGCACGAGTCCGTTCGTTTTTTTTCAACGCGGAGTTTCACTCGAATAATTGCTCCACACAATGTACGAAATAGCATATTCCCTTTCAATAATGATTTGTATACGTTAGTTTGATAAATATCGTAACTCCGAAAAGAAAAATGCACCCTCATCTCGTACCGTGATAACAATGATCCCGGGGTCTTAAATCGTTTAACACGAGCGATTTGAGTACGATTGCTATCACGGCGGTGTGTTATTCGCCCACACAATGGCGCGAAACAGTGTAACGAAGAAAAATAAATACGCAGCTGCCACAGGACGTTCAAACATTTCTCAGAGTTCCCATAAAACACGTCGACCTAGCTCTCTATTCGGCAGGCCTTAATCCGAATTTCTACTCGAAATTCGATACAGAGATTACGGAATCTCGTTTCGCGAGAATCAATTCGTTTGATTGACATTTTTAATTTCGCCTCGGCTTTATAGAAACACAACGGGACGGAGTGCCAATTTGTTGAAATAAGCCGCTCGACTACCGGTAAACATCCCATGTGATTCCCTCCAATTTGAGGCCCAACTCGGATATGAAATATGAATAGCGAATGAGCGACGGGTCGCCCAGGTCGCGAGATTCGCCTGACGCAATCTCGTATCGTCGAGGCCCTCCGCTAATCGAGCCGATCGTTTGCCTCGGAGTGATTAATTACGCGCAAATCGCTTGACGAACGACTCTCGCTCAATTAAATACCGCTCAATGATATACACAGTCTATTATCACTTTCCTTCGATACGGTCAATTAGAGAAACAAAATTTGCGCCAAGTTTCAAACGAAAATAAAAGTGTCTCGAGCGGGAAAAAGTGGAAAAGTGCGAGGAAAATTTTAATTCGGAAATTGAAGGTATCCTTTAACACTTTCTACGTCCGCTCGGCTTGTCGATTGCGCGGACAAAGAACTAATTATAGCTTTGTTTAAAGATCATGTTATGCTATTTTTTAATCAATCACGATAAAACAAGCCTTTTACAAAAAGAATGCCGTTTGCGCTTTTTTTATAAATCAATGCGAATGAAACAATTTTTCGTTCTACTATTTATAATCGTTTGAAAACTTTATGTTTGGATTTTCGTAATTTTGGCAATGCGATTTGCGAACTCAGCGTTGCAAAAAAAAATTTCACCACAAAGAAATTTCACCGTAATCGCACGGATATTGGATTGCGAGTGACCGTTGATAATTCGAGGGTGGCAAGAGGGGGAGGTAACGTGAGATCCAGCGGTCAACGAAGATAACGCGAAACCCTTTTCCCTCCGCGTAAACTAAGTGAGCGAACTTAACAGTCGGGCCGAGTTGATCATTTAGTAGGTGTCAAATACGACTCTCGCGACGCGACTTGTATATTAAGCGTGCGCATTTCAGCCGAGTCATTGACTCAGCGCTCCCTTCGTCGGATCAACACCCGAGATAGCGGAAAAACGGACGTTAAACAGACTCGATGATCTAGCGTTCCGAGAATCCAAGAAAATTTCTCCCTCACCTTAACGAATGAGTTGAACTTGACTTTGCTGGGCGACACCGGCGGACTGCCGGGAGGCCAGGAGGCCTTCGGCGGCTGCAGCAGATTCTGCACCTGCAGCAGGCAGCCCTTCCTGGCGTAGCGGCTCTTCGGGCTCGACGGTATGTCGGGGTCCAGCTTCGATTTCGCCCTTATCAGCTTGAGGTTCTCCTTCACGTTCTGCCGGAGCGTCACGTGACTCGCTCGCCTGTTATTGGCGGCCGGATCGTTCATGCAGATCCTCCTCCAGGACTTGCAGACCATACTGACCGAGCAGAGATCGTGGGCCGAGAGTTGCGACAGGATCTTGGATATGATCCTCCAGTGGTTGCTCTTCTCGCCGAGGAGAGTGAGCAGGTCGACCTTCGGGCTCCCGGTGTAGTCGGGGGTGGCCCTCTTGTTCGGTATCGCGTGAGTCGCCCCGGCGTCCGGACCGTAACGATTGAAATCCAGCTTCTTTGGTTTTATGTCAGAGTCGGCTATCGCGAGCCTGCTCATGTTGTGATTGTCCGCCGAGGTGATGCACAACGGCATCTTCCGTCTGCTGGTGGGCGATTCCGGAACGATCGGTGGAGTGTCTCCCGTTATACTCCGGGACACGAGGACCGGCGCCGGGTCGTCCCGGACAGCGGTGATCGTGACGAAGGGCGTGCTCTGGGTCCCGATTATCAGCGTCTTCATTTCGACGTCCTCGGTCGTGTTCAAGGACGTTGGTAGCATCGGGGACGGCGGCGGCGAGAGCAGATGCAACCTGGTGGACTCGTTCTTCGGTGGAGTCTCCGGCTCGTCCATCGACCTGAGATTCCGCCTCACCCGATTCCTCAGTTCCATACCGAACTCTCTGTAACCCTGACTGACCTTTATCGGACTAGGTTCCTCCCTCAACCTCTCGAGATCGTCTTTCGTCGGACTCGAGTGCTCCAGGATGGAGCTCATCAGGGAGGACTTCTCGGAGACGTCGTCCGAGCCATTGAGACGATTCAGCTTCGCCCGGTGGCGCAGGGAACGCTCGCATTGCATAGGATCCAGCCGGGAACGCTGGAGATGGCAGTGACGTTTCGACAGGAGGATGTTTCGCGAGCTGCGCGTCACGACGCCCATCGGAGTGTCGAAGCTCGTCGACTGCGGCGTCGAGGTGAGATACCCGCTGTCATAGTAGGCACTCAAATCTATTTTCCCGTGTCGCGGCGTCTCGATACTGTTTACACACACGGATTCATCCATTTTCGGTTGTATGTCAACACAAAACGAAAGAGATAAACGCAATTAATCTTGGTTCAAACGTTGCCCGGTTGTCAAATGCTTTTTGACATTATTTTATTTTTATCGACCACGCGCGCGAAGGTCGCCGTAAATGTTTCGAGAGGTAACGAGCGAAATCGGTACGCGAGCGTAAGCGGGGTTAGATCCGTTGGCTAAAACCAACCCTCCTTATTACGAACATCTGGCCCCTTCATCCCGGACAATAGGCCGCGCCAAAGAGAACTTCTCCCGCGTAAACACGGCCGAACAACAATCACTGCATCCTTCTCTGCGAACAGAGTTTTGTCATGGATTTAACGTCGAACGTTGTCGTTCGTTCACACGATCTCTCTCACTTTTTGCCAAGAACGCACACGCGAATCGTCACACGTTCACTGAAACTTTAGCAAAACTTGTACGTCACTGATAGTTAGGGGTTACGATAACCGAAAACGTATCCACGCGTGAAACACACGCGGAACGTCCGTCTCGGTTGACCTCGGCTCTCGTACTGTCTCTACAGCTTCCCGAGTTCTCGAAACTGTTTATCCGTTGATCGCCATGCGAGCCATGCGACCGTCGAAGGACCAATCGCGCGCCTTCCTCCGTCCCGCCATGCGTCCTTATTGGCGGATACTCGGCGCCCCTGGTGGCCAAACGGTGAACTATCGCTTGTTACCGAGGGAATTTCAAACGATTGCGCATGCGCGATTTGCCGCTTCTAGTGAATGAAGGTGCGAAAATTAGCGGTTCCGACAACGATATTAGAATAAATTAAATCTCGGAATAAACGAATCGCGTACGGAATTAACGAACATTGTGCTAACGAAAGCAGCGTTTGAAATCCCGTACTTGTTTACTTTCTTTTCGCATATTTGTGTTATATGACGAAACTTCGAAAAAGATTGTTTGACGTGCCGAATCATCAATTTAAAAATTTCTTCAAAAATAACGAAAACTCTGAAAAAGATCAAGCTCTTAGTATCTTTGGCTATAAGTTATCAAGGTACGAATATTTGTTTAAGTAAAATAGAATAAACAGCACTCGACGTGATGTGACGAGTCGACGAGTGAATCTACGCCGGGTAGAATTTACCGACGAATAATCTGACTTGCTTTAAGTAGTCAAAATAGAAAACTGCCGACTCGGCAATACCGATTATTCCAACTTCGTTCCAATCTGGTTCCAACATTCCCCAACCATAGTAACCACGCCACGGATTACACCACGCACTCGCGCCGAACCACGCCGGACGGTGATCCGTGTATTCGTTTGTCAACAGAAACTTCGTTTCGTGCACGATTTGTATATTCTTTTCGTGTGCAGTGTCATAATATAATCGAATAAAATAAATAAATAAATAGAATCCTAAAAAATGGAATCGTCGAAATCCAGTGATTCTGCTCCAAAATTGGCTATGGTGTATATTTGTGGAGGTTAGAATAATACATTGCTAATCTTAGTTAACCTCACTTCTGACCGACAAACAAATATATTGATTTTATGATATATAATATTTCTGTATTGTGAAATTGAAAGAAATTAGTTACTCGTGAGAAACTATACATTCTGTACTATTCCGGTATTATATATCACGTGTTCGCGATCCATGTATTGAATAATATAAATAATTTGGCTTGTGATTATTTTAATGAATTAATTTAAATAAATTCCAATATATTTTTCAGAATGCCACAAGGACAACGAAATACGCCCTAGGGACCCAATACGTTGCAGAGAATGTGGTTATCGAATCATGTACAAGAAACGCACCAAGAGGTTGGTCGTGTTTGATGCACGATAGGAAAATTGCAACAACGAGGCCCCTGTATGGTTATACATTGTGTCATAAGAACTTGTAAATAATATAGATATCGGAAAATTAATCACGTGGTATCAAACAAAAAGTATTTTTAAATACGATGTTTTTATTAATAACTTTGTAAGTTTACAGAACAAGTTTTCGTATGTATTTCTGGGTGTAGATTACTTAGTCGATTTATGTTATTTAATTGGCCAAGATTTATGATTCCGATTCGTTATCTCACATTATTTTATGTATTAGAATAAGAAATATGAAATAAATCTTTTGAATAATATGAATTTTTTTATTTACAATAAATAAATTACATTTTCACTGATAGTTTGCTACGCTCACTGAAGTAGGAAGAATAACAATGACAGCATTTCCAAATTGTTAGCATTTCCAATTTGCAAAGCAGTTTCAATTATCTGAAGTATACATTTATAAAATGTTACTCCGGTCCCTTTACTGATATTATTAGGCAAAAGCCTACTTGGTTCCGATCGAATCTTTTTTTAGTTGACTTCTGTGAGAAAACAGTTCGTTAATACAGCAATTAAATATAGGGTATATGGCAATTGTTATCCAGTATTAATAGCTATCCTTACTTTTCCAGTAAATACATATAAAATCTTAAGAAACTATACGATACTATAAATATATACAAAATACTAGTCGCTGACAATTTGGAAATGTTATTGTCAACGCAGATACATGAGTTTTCAAATAATTCTTCGAATTGTTATTATAAGTTTGTGAAAATATTTTATGAAATGAAATATACAGAGCCAAAATATGAGTAAAATTTCTATTATTATCGTAATGCATTTGATAATAATATGTAAGTTATTTCGAACCACAGTTTATTTTTAAGATCTTTTAATACTGAGTTTGGAAGAAGCCAAGCCAACATCTTCGAGTCTTGAGAGTATGATATTATAAGCTTTTACTCGTCCTTTCATTTTCTAGTCACGTCCAATGAATTTGATATATTGAGAATAATTTACACTGGACGTTATTTCGTATAATGAACATTTTACATATCATGATATTTCATGAATCTACATTTTTATTATGATAAGATGATTATAATTTAAAAAATAGTCGATCATAGTGTATATAATATGTATTACACCATGATAAAGTAAATTGTATAGTTTTGATAATTTACTCCATACAAAATTTTTAAATTATGTATATTTTGTTAAAATTCTTTTAAATAATTCAAAATAATGTTTATAATCATGTATGTTCTTTTTATATATTATTGTTCTCTCTCTCTCTCTCTGATTCCATAAAATCTAATCAAAACATACAATTTTTTATATTAAATGAATAAATTGATATGTCACTTATTTTATCACATATATAGATTAGTATTTTCAATAGTCTTGAATGAAGAATTGAAAAAAAATGTTCAAAATTTATTTTCAAGATGTGCAATTTATACTTTTTGAAAGTGTATGTTAAAAAATGTTTGCTATTAATAAAATATGTATATTTCGAGTAAAGAACTACTTTTCTTAAATAACGCTATTATTTTGATACTGTGAAAAATGTTTTCAATAAATAATTTAGTAGATATTATGTTGGCTTGGCATAATGGACACACATTCGCTGACATGTTTTCATTCTAAAAACTCGTAAATGGTCTGTAATTATACATAGAGTTGACCAAAATAAAAGGAGTATACATCAAATGCTATATTAGATCAAACTACAATGATATAATTCAGAAACCATCACATTGATTGGACCTTGTTTTATATATTTGTGTGGTCGTACTATCATTAATAACTCTTCTACTCAAGCATATTTTGGTATGGGTTATGATGATCGAAGACTGATTATGCGATTGGAAAGACAATCTGTGCTAAAGTAAGATGGCAACTTCACATAATTTATGAATTACTTTACACGAGAATCCAGTTCTGCGCTAGCATCTCCTTTTGGAAAGTAGTTGCATTCTGAACATTTTAACATGATAAACCAATTATTCATTCAAACCGATAACAACTACAATAAATTGGTTTTCTTAATATTATAAATTTACACATCATACTCTGCACATAAATTTATCAAATTTGTTCAAAAAGAAAATTTTGCGTATAAAATTTTTTTAAACATATGTATTTGTATACATATATATAGTATAACATAATGATATTATGAAATCTATGATTTAATATTTTAATAGTGAATCTGAATAATCACTTCATATAACTATTTAATAAAGAGCAACACGAAACCACTATATAATACATTTATATATACAAATACGTTCCCTTTGTGCCAACAATAATCTTCAAATGTGTAAGCTAATATCATACAAATTTATTAATTGATATATTTTTCTAATATATCAATATATATATGCACGTATTTATGCATAACAATCAATGTGTTGGATGAGGCATTGTAATACCTTCGCATATTACAATACTATTTTTTCATCATTTGCTCATTAAAAATAAAATTACATATTTTTTCATTTTTCTGTGTACTGTACGCTATGATATTATGAATATCACTGAAAATAAAAGTATTTATACACTTCTTTTAATTTTTTATTTCAAATAAAAACTTTAATTCATCTAGTATGCCCTAGTATGAGTTCATAAAATTTCAGAAAATAACAAATCGAAATATATAAAAATCGAATTTAAACCATTGCTATAAAGAGCTCTATATTTTGCTATATTTTTAAAATATTGTTTTAAACAGACAAATCAAAATTATTAACGTAATTTTTCATTTGGCACTATGTATCATCTAAGTTCTGTTTGTTACGATCATCTCCACTACAATTTGAAATAATTCTTTTTTGAGTATTCTCTTTCTCTACACAATCATTAGATGTTCTAGTTCCATGAACATTTGTACTTGCGTTTGTTTCAATATTATGTTCAACAAAACTATGTACTTGTAACTCACTCGCGGTTCTCATTGTAACTGCACAAATTTGGCACTTGTATAACTGTAAGTTTTCTTCATCTCTCAGTTCTTCTACCGTATCCGATTGGCCGACTCTTTCTTTCATCTCATAATCTTGCCTCTGTTGATTGTACTGTAGATTACCATGTCTTAAATCATTACCTAAGTTCTCTTCACTAACAACCGGCATGTGATATGAACGTGATTGATCCATTTCGGCAGTTCCTTTAGCCGATAATTGATGCAATACATGTTGTGGTATAGGTTCTCCTTCATCGGAAGAAGTTTCACCACCACTTACAGCTTGTTGGGGAGCTACTTCGGACTCCCATTGTCCAATTTTATTTGGATCCTTCTCACAAAGCCTCTGTGCTAGCATCTATGGTAAAATGAAATTACAGTAAAATGGAGATATTGAAAAAGTAAATTTTTTTGCATTATCAATTTACCTGAAGACTAGTAAGACTATTATCACAGTCTGTTGTGTCAATATCGTTTAAATTGACTCCCGATCTCTCCATTTCAGCGTAAGTTCCAAATGGTAATTTTCCCAAACATTCCAATTTCATAATATGCATTTTACTGCGAAGATGTTTTGCTAAATGACCATGAATTCGGAACGCTGTTTTACAATCGGTACAATTAAATGGTCGTGGATTGCTTGTAGTAGCTGCCCCAAACGTTGAAGTCATGCTAACCTGTGATTTTCAAAAGTTGATATTTTTATAAAACTACGTTATAAAGTTACACATTGGTGTTTACAAATTGATTCATTACCTTGTTGTGATGGGAAACGGATCTCTCGTGTTTCGTCAGATGACCTTTTGTTCGGAATGAAACCGCGCAGCTCTCGCATCTAAATGGTCGTTCAAAATAATGAATATTGATATGTAATCGCAATTGGCTTGGTTTGCTGAAGACTTTGTTGCAAATACTGCAAACACTGCGGCCATCCTCTATCACACTGTAACTATAATTAGTAGATTGAGTTCTTATAGCAATAATTATTTTCATCTTTGTTTAAAATCAAATATCAGCGAGAAAAAGCTCACCTAACGTAATTTGGAGCGGGACCGCTGGAAGGTTGTAAAAATTCTGCTTGTGGCTTGTTAGTTCCTGCGGTAGGAGATGATGATCTAAAATCAGGGCTACCTACGACCATTTTTCTAGCAACCGAGTGTTTTATACTATCAGCTATACTTTGCTTCGCAATTTCAGCTGGATGTTTTATATCAGGACGTTCCGTGTTTCGAGTCTCCGGAGGCAACATGCGAGACGATTCCGGTAATTTTGACGAATCGTGTGTTGGTAGTTGTAGAATTTCGTAGGAATTTCTAGATTCCTGCGATTGAGATCTATAATCGGGTAATACCCTCACATCTCTGGCAGGTGATTGAACGTCTACATTAACTTGCCGTAATTCGTTATTTGGAGGTGATATAATATCGTGGTTAACGAGTTTAAACTCGCGACTTGGTGGTCTAAGCAACTCGTGTCCACGTATTTTGTAATCGGAATTCAGCGTTCGTATTTCGGTAGCTTGAGCTCTAAATTCTTGATTCGGCACTCTAATTTCGAGACTTGGAGGTCTCAAGTCTAACGTAGATCTTGATTCCTGATTTGGGGATCTTATTTCTTGTCGAGTTACCGAATTATACTCTTGGGGTTTCTCTATATTATTAATTACTTTTACACTATTATATTCTTTATTTCTTTCTATTTCTTTGCCAACATGAGATATTGGTATATGTCTACTGTTCACATCGAAAGTGAAATTCTTCGGAGAATGAGATTCAGCGGTAGTTCCACTTTGACTGGAAGATTCCGATTGAAAACTTATTCTATCTATGTTGCTATTTTTATTTGCCGATAAACTATAATCTGCATTTGGCAATGAACGCTCATAGTTATCTCGATCGGTGTATACTCGAATCGTTGGATCTCTGTTTTTCTGGATTGTTTCAATTTCGAAATTGCGTCTTTCCATTATAACATTGTTTTGATAAATTTTTTCGCGTATTTCCATTTTAATATCATCGATACTATTCTTTGATGGGATTTTAATTCTAGACTCCATAATCGATTGTTGCATTTTGCTAGGGTCGGTGTATGTAACAGTTGGTATGGTACTAGAATCTATAATTCTCGTTTGTGTTGAATCTTGATATTTCGAAAATGAATTCTTATCCGTGATATGCTTATCCGCTTTTGTATTTCCTATTCGATATTGTTGTTTCATTTTACTATCCATCACATGTCTCTCAGTTAAATATGCTTGAAGCATATGACTTTCGGCTTCTGGTTTCCACTCTCTACCTTGAATGGGTAATCTCTCCATTGTCTGAACTATTGTTTGCAATAAAACTGGTTCTGAAACAGGCGTCAAAATGTCTACCGGTTTAGCTCGCGTTGGCACAGGAGATGGTAAGGAATGTGCCGGTTGTTTCGTCGTTAAATCAACAGGCTGAGATAATTGATGTCGGGAATCGACGGTTGCCGCTTCTTCCACTTCGATGGTAGGTTTTTCTTTTTTAGATAACTGTATCACACTTGTCCTTGTTTCTTCTGGGATCGTTCGAACCGATGGAAAATAATAACGATGAGACATTTCATTTTGTATTAGAGTTGTACTTTGTGTACTTGTTCCCTGGCACGTAATAGGTGCGATAGTTGTAGTGGTAGTTACTGTAGTATTCAACGCAACAGAAGTTGTAGGAAACGTTAAAGTATAAGGATAAGTTGTCGGTCTGCCAGACGGTAAAAGTCCCGGTAACCTATTCACGTTACGTTGAGATAAGCTAAGTAAACTTTGCGCTGCTTCCTGTTCTTCGCTTCCAGATTCCTCGCTCTCTTCACCGTCACTCTCCTCTTCCTCCTCCGACGATTCTTCTGCATTACCGCCAGCGACCAATTTAGCGATTGCCTCTTTATCAATATTTTCATCGCAAACTGTAGTTGGCACAGGTACAACGCCTAACTCCACACATTTCTTGTAATGAGCTTTAGATTTCATGTGTTTCGTTAAGTTGCCTTTTGTTTTGAAGCTAAATATAAAAGAAAAATTACATGTATTTTAACTGAATTATAAAATAGAAAAAAATAAGATAAAAAGAAAAAACTTACCTGAAAGCACAATGTTTGCAAGTATATGGTCTGACATCAGTGTGAGTCCTAATATGTTTCTTCAACATCGAAGGCTTTTTACAACGGATGCCGCACTCTTCGCAAACATATCGACCGCGTCCTTAAAATATAATCAATATTAGTACGAGATCTTAATTTCTTTTCCGATAAATTTTATTTAAAAGTTATCATTACCTCGACCTCGGACATAGGTGTAATCTTCATTACTCTCAAATCCGCCGTCGAAGATTTTCACTCGTTTCGCCTTCTCTTGAACATCGCTTTCTGTACCGCTGTCAGGACTCACCGGTGTGGTTGGCCTCTGCGACGAATGAGTCAATATGTCGTCCTGCTTTTTCCAGGCAACAGTGTAGTTGAGGGGTCTGTGTCTCGAATCGTAATGCGCCATATCGAGATCTGGTGGTGCTTCCTTGCAAATCTTCCAATTCGAATACATCGATAACCCATGCTGTTGTGTAACGTACATAGGTTGAGGTCGATTCAGCGTACAGTAAAATACTCTGGTCGAACATTTTAATCCGAGATATGTATAAGCATGCCCGTTCAAGTATAGTTGTCCGTACGACTTTTTCGGCCGTGGAGTTTCTGGACTAATTAAAGGAAGTGTATTAGCAGTTGGCGTTATGCCATGATGCTTCTTTGGCGTAAATGTGCCTGGCTTTAACGGTAATGATGTAGGTCTCAAAAACTTGTTACTACTGGTCTCTTCTTCGGTTACATCACTGCTTTTCGGTGACGCTGATTCGGATTTGCCTACTTTAACAGCTAACTCTACAGGAAGTTTATTTGGCACTTCTGGCTTGGAAGAATCTATGTTTACAAGTAACATGGAAGGTGTATCGGGTTTCAATTTCACTCCATCGATTGTACTAGGCGTTTCTATCGTTTTCTCTCTATTTTCTGGTAAGTTGATCTTTAGCCTCCCGTTTTCCACTGTGGAATGAATTGGACTGAATTTAGATATCAAGTTAGGACTATGAGGTGAAGATTCGCTGGAACTTCTACCGGATTCTAAATCACTGACACTCCAAGTAGAAGGTCTCTTCCGATTTTCGTATATATTTTTTGGAGAATATCTCGATCTGCTATAAGAATTCGGCGATTGAAGTCTAGTTTCTACTCCGTTCGGAAAATTGAACGTTTTTTCCATTTTCGGACTCTCTCGCCTTTCTCGAGGACTATCCAACGTCTTGTATTTCATAGCAACGTTGTTTTTGATATGACGATCTAATTCGGTTTTAGTATAGTCACTTGTAGGTGTCAACGGAACTCTACTTTTGTATTTGTCTACACTGTTCTCTACCTTCAGGTTAGGAACTTTCGGGCTCGTCAAACCAGCTCTTAATCCATCGTTGTTGGGCGTTTTAAAACTCAATTTCAATTCTTTAGCCGGACTCGCTAAATCCAATGGTTGACCCAACGTCGGTATATGATCATCCGTCACTGGATCTACAGGATCCGATACATTCGCTGACACCGACTGCAACTTCACTGGGCTAACGAGATCCAACGGTTGAGGAATCATGTGCAAGCCGGGTAGACCAGGAATCACTTTGTAACCAACATCCCCAGACGTTATATTCGGAGATATGTCTAACGTAGGAGCTGATGCGAGTGTGTGTGGTCCAGGCATTCCAGGAACATAAGGTATGATTTTGCCCCCGTGAAGAATGCTCGAAATGCCAGATTGAGGTAACGTCAGAGGGTTGAAGGCAGTGATGTTGGTAAGAGGGCTTAGGTGAGGCTCCAGGTAATTGTAGCAAGTCATAGTTGGCGCTATATTAGGAGTTGATATGTTTGGTATGATGGGTGCCAGCATTTTCGGAGTATTTGGTAATGATATAGAAGGACTAGCGATGCTGGCTGGTGTACCAGGTGGCTTGTGAACCATTGTACCACCCGAATGTAAACCCGACCTGACAACAATAGATGCAGTTTCCGACGTTACACATTTATTGTGAACAATGTGATCGCTCGTAGGCGAATTAGTCTGACGCGGCTCGATTCTCATAGTTTTCGTTTCCCCTGTATTGTCCAAAATTCGCACTTCGCCACCGAACATTTGCAATGAATTTGGTCTCGGGTACTTTGATAATTCCTCGAGCGACCTCAAAGTAGTAGGTACGGATTCCGATCGTTGTTTTTTCAATGGGGGTGCGTAAGCATCCACAAGTCTCGTGTTACCTAGTAGCGGCCCTGGCGACGGTAGAGGTTGCATAGTAGAGTAATAATCACCAGATTTCGAAATTTCGAGTTCTATGTCTCTCTTCTCTATGCCAACTCCATAATCCAATCGCTTCGGGCTAGGTGGTCCCTTGCAATAATACCTGCAGTGAGTATCTAAATTATCTACACTCGCGTAAGCAATATTGCACGTAGGACAAACGAAATTATGAATTTCGGCAGAATCCTCATTGGAAGATCGCGTTTTCAGAAGAAGATCTTTGATAATAGAGGGATTCTCCTGAGTAACCATCGGAGGTTCTTTATCGTCGTGGGGGAAGCTATCGCTGTGACAACGTTTCCTCGATGACGATTCCTCCGTGGAAGACAAATTTAGAGGCTGCTCGCTGAGCTTCACCTCCGTTAAACTTTGCTGACGTTGCATAAGTTTGTGCAGTCTCGGATCCACAGCATCTACAATGGCCTTGTTATCCGTAATTATCTTGTCGATGTGTTCCTTCAATTGTTCCGGATTCGGTTTTGCATTTGCCGATGTGGCAGTCGAGGAAGAGCCATTTACGGAGGAGCACGAAGAAGGCGAAGACGCATCGACTTCGTTATTAACGCACTGCAGCGCAGTGTGGAATTTCGGCTTGTAAATCTTGCCTGTTTTTACAGTCTTAACGTTGCAAACTGTAGGCGTAGGCGTCGATGTCGGAGGTGGGGGCGGTGTGCTGGTGCCATTGCTGGCGCTATCTGATAAACTTATATCAGATTCTTCAGACACCTGCGAATAACATTATGAATTTAGCGAAAACTCGTAACGAAAAACGTTATTGCGTTTTGTTAATATTTCGAGAGTTACAACGTTTGCCAAAAAATGGTTGTTTGGCTAATTAATAACGTACGTATATCGGTAACTCGACGTCGTAGATAATTTCAAGATCTATATAAAGAAACTATAGAGTGGTCGCGACAGCTGCCAACTGTCAAACTCATTGTTTACAAATGAAATATACAGAACTGCCATTAATCGACTATATCATGCCTGGTTGCTAACTACAATATCTACGTCAAAAATAAATTTCGACGACTACTATTTGTCTAGCTATTAGCGAAATGAACAGGCTGAAAGAACTGTAGTTCGTTCTTCAAAACTATAATTCCCATCCTTAATCAACAGTATTCTCTTTACAACTCGTCCAACAATAAACACTTCTGACTCAACCTGTTCGTTACTCTAAAACAGATTGTTCGCAATTTTTCTCACCTTATTGTTGTAGCCCCCCTCCATTTTGAGGGCGTGCGCACGAGATCTGCAATGTTTGTAGAGATTTGACTTGGTTTTGAACGCGAAACCGCATGGCACACAGGGATAGGGCCTTTCATTGGTGTGAGCCCTAATGTGTTTCTGGAGTACGCTAGGCTTGGCACAGGACAATTTGCAGTAAGGGCAAACGTATCCGCTCTTGCGAGACTCGACGGGCTCGCTCTCGGGCTCGGGAGAAGTCTCCGGCTTGGTAGAACTTTTTGGAGATTCCCGAGCCTCTTTGGAAGCGTCTCGTTTCTTGACACCCTCGACCGATGTTGCATTGTTGACCGTTGTTCCATTTTCCTTCTTCGGCTCCTCTTTCGGCGAGACCTCGGTCGTCGCCATCTTCTTGAATTTCTTGTGCAAGTACTTTGGCTCGCCATCGTTGTTGTTATTGTTGTTGTTGTTATTGTTGTTATTATTGGCCAGCTGTGGATCTGTCATCGCCACCGTGTGTGTCTCTGCAATGGAAATTTAAATAAATAATCAATTCCAAAACTCGCTCGAGCGACGAATGCTCGGGTCGAACAAATCAATTATTCTATTCGCAATAATCATCGTAGAAAATTTTTTTTCACTGCTATGTATCTATACGCCGAACTCGATGATTCATTAGAAATTAATCGAATAAATTCTACTTGACGCAACGCTTAATTTTATATCGAAGCTGTCATTGTTCCTGAGTTAGTAATACACTAAAACGATAACTCGATGGAGCAGAAACGAAACTGATTCTACGAAAATGGAAGCATCTGAAATCGTGACGTACACGAACGAACTTCTGGCTAAATTGCAATTAGCAAATAAAAGCTCGTAAAATGAAATTACGATCAGAAGTGGAAACAATAGGTGAGTGAATTTTGACGTACTTTAATCATTTATATCGATTTGTTTGATATTCCGGAACGTTTTCGAGACTTTTACGAACAATGTCGTAATAACAAACCGCTGTACGTTCGTATAGCTACCAGAAATGTTCGGCAGTTTCTCGGACTCGCTTTTCCCGACTTCGTTCGGCGAAGTGCACGGTAATTTTGGATCGCTCTATTTATACGCGGAAAAGAGAAGAGTACGAGGTGAAGAAAGAAGAAAAGAAGATGTAAAAAAAAGAGAAGCTGGCAGAACGTCGGAGGAGGCATTTCGTGGAGGTACCGCGACGTGCCCAACCTTCTTGCGAAGTCGATCCACTTGGCATCGATTACGTCTGTCACCCGCTATGATTTTAACGATGACTGCTTAGCCGAATTAACATCTTTCTAAGATGAGAGATAAATATCATTTGAGTACTGAATATTTTGAATAGGCTTATGAATTTTTGTGATAATTTCTCAAATTAATTTTTTTAATTAATTTGTGTTCTAAAACCAATTTTTGTTATACTCGAATATTCGAATACTCGTTCGGATTCTTCACGCTAGTTACTTTTACAACTAGGTTACATTACCTAGACGAAAACATAATTACCGCGTCGAATCGGGCAGCTTATTCAAACCTCATTCTAGATATGATTTTTTCGCTCCGTCGAAGATTGTTTGTACGTGGAATAAAACTCGCCTGCGAACGAAAATTGCGCAAGTAATTCTCGGATACTGAATCGCGGGAAATGAATGAAACGATTGTCGGGACGGCTCCTCATTCGCGTATTTTGCGGACAGTCATGGTTCGAGTACGAATACATTCAGAGATATCAGCGAGGAGCTTATCGCGCGCCGCTGCCGGATTCGCGTTCGAATCGGGATCCAAAAACTGTCGCTCTATCGCTCGGTTCGGAAAGTTTTCATCGAGCGTAAAACAATCGACACTTGAAACAAATATAACTTTCCAATTGCGGCGGATAAAACGTGGCTTGCCCAATAACTTCTCGATTTCACACTCGCCTCGCGATAAACACGAGAGGCCACGGAGCTTTGCAATTCAGGAAAAGAAGGATTTTCAAAACACACGTAGCCGCGATTCGAGCGTCCTTGATAATGTTTGCCGAGTTTACAGATCGGCCCATACGAAGTTTACAATTTACATTTACCCGTTCTCCTTGTATCGGTACTCTTACGCACACAGTCGCGACGGGCATCCTGTACAAGCAGCGTCGATGTTTCCTCAACGCGAAGTAGAATATTCATAGCCATAAGTTTGAATGCAGTCTCGTTGCGTAGGCCAGCGACGGGGAAAAATGGGTCACGATTCGTTTTGTTCGGGATTCGAGCGTAAAAAAGAGCTCCGAAACACAACGGTCTGCGCCGAGAAAGAAAATTGTTGGACCGAATGAATATTCACTCGGATACGTTCGTATAAATAATATCGGAGTCGCGAGAAGATATTAATTTTTTCTTAAAACTTTTATAGTCGAAATACGTCTATATTCTCGAAACGCGAACGATTCGTGATTCAGCCTGAAAAATTATTCTTCGTTTAGCATACATAAATAAACATTTGCTTGATTTAACAATTTTTTTTTTATCGACATGCGTTAACGAAGAAAAAATTGTATTCATAAGATAAAAGAGTGGATGAACTCTTTCTCGTAAATTGAATCGCTCTGCCGTGAGTTTTCGGCAGGTAAAGTACGAGAATATAACCAGCCGACGAGTTTCGCATTAAATTGCCGCGTTTGCGTATTGCGTATGAGTCGAAACGTGCATTAAGATCTCTGCGGACGAATCGCGCCGAGCATTCATTCACTCGGGCACTTGGCCAATCGTGCGTACGGTGCACCGGGACATTAGAACGAGCGTTCATTTTATAGAACAGATAAATTTATTGTCACTAATTATATCCTGATTACTAAATCGTAATTTAATGAAATATTGAATAATCGCTCCCTGATTTGGCACTTTTCTAAAATTAGAATTTACAAACATCGCACGAGGGATAACGCCAAGGATTACCGCAGTCGGTTCGGAATAAGGAAAAATCAAAACAATTCAATCAGCCTGATTAATTGAAGAAGAATCGCAGCGACGATAGTTGCATTCCAAGACTCCCAACGATGATTCGTATAACCGAGTCATTCAACTCGCGTGCTCGCGATTATTCTAGCCTAATAATCTGTTTTTCTCGGTTGGCGCGTTTGGAATTAGGGGAAGACGAGGGATGGCGCTTGTATATACATTGGAACGTCAAAACGAAACGACAGCGGCTTATTCTCCCCCTCGTCTCGTTATTCCATCTCCCTTTTGAGGTACTCGTTTCGTAAATTGGTGTAACGAAGGATTACATCGAAACTTTTCTTGATTGTTCTTTCATCGGACATAAGTCATTTTTTAATTAGAGATAAAATAGAATCTTTTTCTAACAACTTTTCGGCAGGAAATTTCGAAGCATATTCTCTTTGGGTCCCCCTGAGCGTCCGTTAATTCCGTCTCTACGCGATACAACTACCTTAAAGGCGTTAGTAGACTCGGAGCGAAATAAAAGCGTAATCTCTGCGGAACGAAGCGGTCAATTACGACCGGTGAATAGGTGGCATCTCCCTCCCTCCCTCCCTCTCTGTCTGTCTCTCTCTTCCCCCCTTTTACAGAGGGGGAAGTGTCGCTCGTCATCGCCACTCACGCATCGCATTGTATCGTAATACCGAAGCGTAATTCGTTAACGCAGCGACGTTTCAAAATGCACGTGAACTCACTCGTAACCTATTTGAAATGAGCACGGCATTCTTAATGAACGTCAGTTATAGCCAGCTTTTGCATTCTTCTCGCTCAAAGAAATTCATCGCGACGAGAAGAGCGACGCTATCGCGAGCGTCGCTTGTTAGAATTGTTGTGGGATACTTAAAAACTTATTTTGTCAACTAAACGACAGGTCGATTTATATTTTTTTTTTTATTTGTCGCAAAACACGAACCTTCCGATTGCGTAGCGATACGGTAAACAAATCGCAAGCTTGAATGAGATGTCACAACTCGCGAGCAACGCGTGCGACAAATTATACGATGTCAGGTATTCGATGCTCGATCAGCGAATTTTTTTCTCTCGTTTACCATAATGGGTGAATGAAATCCGCACTTGCCGACCCGTCCCTACCATCGAGTCATCCTCCCACCTCATCCTCCTCGTCTACACACTTCCACGCTAACCCACACTCGTGCACTTTTCCACACTCGGCCATACGCACAAATTGGTAACGATTGCGCAACTCCACGAAAAAACACGAGATAATTTTCAATTCCGTTGGAAACCACCGTCTCGTAAATTCAAGATAATCCATTTTGCGAGACACGTACACACGTAGACATAGAACGGTCGAATGACGCGGAAAAATGTGAGTCACGATGAGCACTTAACTCTGCAGCGGCACGACCGAACGAGCCAGGAAAACCGTTCTAGACGAACCAAGATAACTCGTGTCACTATTTTGCTTTTTCCTTCCGACGTACGTTCGAACTCGCACCGAAATACCGTCAGCCCGCTGTTCGACGAGTTTACGAAAAATTCACTGGCTCGACGTCGAGGAGTGGGCCGGTGGGGTAAAAAACAACGAGGAAGGTGAGAATGAAAAACAAAAAAAAAAAAACGAAGAAGGAATTTTGTCGACGACTGTACCTCTCCATGCGGTCTCGCTCACTCCCGGGGGGTGATCGTACGGTGCTGCCACCGGCAGAGGAGCGGGAGATTCCCGCGTGCGCGAGGAGACGCGGGGACACACGGAGCAAGCGGCTGGCTGGCAAGTGAGTCACGCACGGGTCGCCTGGCGCGTCTGACGAAGCGCCTGGTGCACACCCTCCCCCGCGCGCGCGCGCCCACCACGACCGCATCCTTCGGCATCCCCACCCGGCTTGCTTAGGCCGGCCGGCCATTCGGCGTACCAACACACGTACACACGCTCGCTCTCTATCTCGGTAGGAAAAGTAGGGGGAGCGAGCGAGACGAGACCTTTTTCCTCACCCCTCCTCCCCCGCTCCTCCCACTCCGCTCCCCCCTCTCGATTCCGGCTACGAGGAATCCCGAGCGTCATCCGCCCCTCTCGGTCCCTCCGTACCCGCGTCACCGAAGCTCCCACCAGCTCCGGATCCGCTCCAACGTCAGCTCCCGACGGGCGAAAGAAAGAGGGAGAGAAAGAGTTGGCGTGCGCGGATAGTCCGCTAAACAGTACGCAGCTAGAGAGAGAGAGAGAGAGAGAGAGAGAGAGATGGCGAGCGGGTGATTGGGTCACGCACCCCGCGTGTAAGCTACGTGCCCTAGGACGTTCACGGCCGCGCATATCCACGGAATCCCTCATTGTTTTCTCTCCCTTTCTCCGTCTCCATCTCCCTCTCGCTCGAGCTCGAGCTCGAGCCACGCGATCCCCGTCGCCTCTTCCTTTGTCTTTGTCTATCCACCTAATGCATCCCTTACTCGAGGGCACTTTTTTTTCCTTCTCATCTTTCATCTTTCTCCCCTAAGATTCCACCGCTTCGCGTATTTCCTTCCCATACAAACTCTCACGCGTATTTTCTCTCCGATTTCGAGCAGGGAGATGAGTTGGTACTCGGACGAATATCCTCGTATTCGAGATTGCTTTTAGAAGGCTCGAATCGGTACGAGAATATTCAAATGAGCGTCTTAGGGTTTCGATTGCGTTGTAGGTCGCGATGAGGAACAATCGAGAGATGTCATTTTTTTTTTAAATACTTTTATTTAACGTCGCATCAACCTTACGGTTTTTAGCGACGAAGTAAAGAGATGTCATTTTGTCAATCATGCATCGTATATTAAAATCGTTCAGGCCGATTATTTTTATTGTAAAATGCTTACATTAACATTCAGAGGACGAGATGTTTTCTACAGAAAAGTAGATATTTTGTAGAAAACTACATACGCAGATTCGCAATAACGAGTCCGAGTATAGTAGCGAGTTATTTGCCAGAGCGCGAATGTTTTGTACCGAGCGACGTACTTGGTCGCGACTGTAAATATTACGTCGCGATAAGCAAAATATGTTTTCAATTCATTTTTTTTCAGCATTGAATCATCCTAGCGTATGTTTTTATCGGGAAACGGTATCGCGGGGAGGTAGAGGAGCGCGAACGGGGAATGGGCGAGCGAGATAGAAAGATAGAGAGAGACGGAAGAAACACGTGTCGGTTTTGCACGGTGTTGATTGGATTGGGTCAGAGCGTGGCCGATCGTAGCTACTCCCTACTACAATTTCTAGGACGTTCAGGGCCGTGCCCGTTCACGGGAACGCCATTGTTTTCGATCGACCTGCCGGCTCGTCTTACGTCGAGGCTTTCACTTCGGTCCGCGTGTATTCCGTATATCTTTTCCCCACTCGCGTTCACCCTCTCACTAGGATAATTACCAGAGAACGATACAATCGAGCCTCGTTATACAGGGTGTCCCGAAATAACTGTACAGCCCATAGACTCGAGATAGCTCGAGAAATTCCGAGAGTCCCTTCTCGTGTTGATGTCCGATTTATTATAGTTCTCGAGTTATTTAGATTTTGCGCAACCAATCGGAGTCTGCTTTTTCTTTTGTGGGCGTGGTATTCTCTATTTTAATCTTTGAATTTTATTCGAATTAAATTATTTATTGCGATAAGTTGTTATTCATAGATGTTAGAAGAAATCTTGAACACATGTAAATCCTCTCGTTGATAGATTTGAGCAAATCGCATATCAAGAGCTCGTGTCTCACACGACCGGTTAATGCAAAAGTTGAAAAACTCGGAAACCATAAATCGCGCGACGACGAGGAGGAAAAGAACGTTCGTTTCGAAATCCCACTACCTGTTAAAGGGACTATACTAATTCCGAGACACCGTGTATGAGAAATCTCATTACAGGGAACAGTCCCATTCGTTTTAAAGGGACAGACCAGTTTCGATTAGCTCGGCGCAACGAAATGTTTCTCCTGCATTCGGGCGCACCGATCTGGACCGGTTCTTCATATCGATCGGGTGACTCGGCTATTCTCGAAACGATCCGACTGTATAAATAGACTTTTACAACGAAACTGTATCATTAGCCGAGATCGTTCGGGAGAAAAACCTCAATCGCGATTACGTAAGCGCGAAAAATTTTCCGTTCAAGCGCGCTCGCGCTCTCGCTACGGCGGTGTGTGTGTTCATCGGGGGAACTCGGTATTAGACCGGAATGCGCAGGTGACTTTTCCGCGCTGTACTTTCGCCGGGGAGTATCCGCGCGATCGACTCGAAAAATCCGATCGAATCGATATCGGCGAGAATCACCGCGCGGGAATTCTCGAAGAAAATTCCAGGTTCGCCGAACGCGGCTGGGCTCTCTCGCGTGCGGCTTTATACGGTGCGGTGGCAAAATGACACACGACTGGTCGCGCTTGCGCTCTGTCTGGGAGTTTTCGCGCGCCCGAGAGTCGAGTGTGTTAACTCGCCCGTGCGCGCTGGTGTAGCGTGAAAATAGTCGAGCGTACTGGGAATATTGCGCGGCCTACGCGCTAAGCATGCTAAAACGGCAACGTTTACCAGTACGGGCGAACGGTCGTGCGTTGCGTCGAGTCGCGAGGAGGGCGGGAGGGGGAGGAGAAGAAGGAGGAGGAGGAGGAGGATGAGGTGGAGGGAAAGCCGCTCGAGGAGAGTCTCGAGGTGGGGGAAAACGGGGAATGCCGTGAGACGAAGACGAACTCGCGAAGACGCCGCGTGCTACCGACAAGGACGGCCTCGGTGCGAGAAAACCGAAAGACAGAAAGACAGAAAGAGAGAGAGAGAGAGAAGAGAATAAGAAACAGAGAGAGAGATAGAAGGGGGTAAGCGGATGAATGTGTCGCGCACACAACGATCGAGAAGAAGTAGGAAAGCGCGCAAGAGAGAAGCGAAAGGAAGGGGTGGCTCTCTGATGGTTCACCTGTCGTCATGGCAACGCCGCTTCGCCGCTCACTTGTTACTCCATCGGCATAACTCGGCCCTCGGTCCTCCCGCGGCATATTCGCGAGAACACAGGCGAGAAAGACGCGGCGCGATCCATCGCCCGGAAGGGGGATATGCACCTTCGACTTCTCTAATCCACGTAAGATCGACGCTCGATGAGCGCGCGCACACTCGCACTGCTCGTTCCTTCGCAATTATCCGATGCGGGAGTCACTCGGTCACCACGCTTGTCACTCGGATTCGTCTCTAATCCACGGCGAGACTCTTCCTCGCGTACACAAAACTGTTACTCCGCGCGGAATCGACGCTCTTTTCCCCGGTTTGATTTCACTAATACGACGAGGAACGACGACAACGAGTTCCGTCGACGATATCTCCCCCACTAACACAGTTCGCGAGAGCACAGTTAGTCATTGCCCGCTCCCGAGGCGCGCGCGTTTCTACGTAAGCGAGCGAGCGAGCGAACGATCAAGAGAGAGAGAGATAGAGAGGTAAAAAAATACACTCGCGGCTCGCAGTAGCCCGTGTGTGCGTGACGAGTTCTCGGAATCGCGTACGCGGCGATTCCCTCCCGAGGTTCCCCGTCTCACGCACACCAGTTCGTTTTTCGACCTCCCTCCCCACTTCTCGCTCTTTTCTCACTCTCTCTCTCTCTCTCTCGCTCGCTCCGACTCGCTCTTTCTCGGCGAGTCGAGTGACTCGCGGGAAACACTTCACACCAGTCTCGGGCTAAGCCCGGCGAACGCGCCTCCACGATCGGGTCACGCTCCAGCCGATCGCCTCTTTTCTTCTTGCAGCGAGCGACTCGATTTCGTTAATTCTCAGCGCGATACTGACGTCATCCTCCTCTCGTGCCTCGCACCTCCACGGGCCAACGCCTCCGCCGAGTACTCGACGTCGCTCACGCGACCAACCACGAGTCTAGATCATCGCGTGGCTATTCCTCCTTTTTTTTTATTTTCCCTTCTTTTTCAGTCCCGTTCGACGGATCCCTAAAAATCCGTTATCCGTACGGGCCAAGGAGTACTCAATTCCACATGCGAGCGCGACGTATAATTCGAGAGAAAATAGTCGATCGAGGGAACTCTTCACCAGTATAATTCGCACTGATACAGTTTCGGGAGAAATACGAGATTCACCTCACTGCACCAGCTGTTCAAACCGAAATATCTTGCTAGCGAGAGAGAAGAAGCCGGAGATAACGATCCCGCGGTCGCCGTGCAGTATGTAGAGCGAGATGCACTGTATCGGTATATTATCGATACGCGTGTAGGAATACGCGATCCCGAATCGAGAGAGTGAGAGCGCGCGGACTTGTCCCTACGGGCGCGCGAATCGAACAGCCCGGAGAGCGCGTCGAGTTTTCAACAAGTGATCCCCTTGCGAAAGAGCCGAGCTGCCCGTAGTATGTGTGCGTGTGTGTACGAGAAGCGCGCGCGTGTGTGCGAAAAGAGAGATTCCCGTGCGCGCGCCCACACACGTAAACGCGTATACATACGAGCGGGAGAGAGAGAGAGAGAGACAGAGAGGGAGGGAGAAAGAGAGAGAGAGAGAGAGAGAGAGCGAGGGGTTCTCGCTAGGCGATCACGATACACGGTGCCAGTGCGGCGGCGGGCAGCGGCAGAGCACGCGCATGCTACTCTCGAGCGACGGGAGAGCTCCTCACCGTGTTGTTATTGTTGCGTAACTGGCGGCTGCTGTGCCCGCGAGGAACCGCGGAGGTTGCGCGCGCTCGCGAGCGAGCGAGCGAGAGACGAACAGCCGGGTAGAATAGAGACGGCGTATCGGTAGGCGAGGGGAGAGCGTGTTCTCTCGAGATACAGAGGGAGAGAGAGAGAGAGAGGGAGAGAGAGGGGCCGAGCGGTGCGCCGTCTGGCGTGGCTGGCGACAGTCTACTACCTTCCGAGAACCACGAGGCGATTCCGTGTATCGAGCGCGCGCGCGCCTCTCGTCGAAAAGGGACGAGAGAAAAATAGAGAGAGAAAGAGAGAGGGAGAGCAATGTGGTGACGGTGGAGCAGCGAGGGCAGCGAGAGGAGGGAGGATGGAATGGCCAACATCGCCGGAAGAGCCGAGTGGGGATCCCGCTGACGACGAGGGCTCGAGGGAGGGACGGGGCGAGGGGGAGGATAAACCGAGAGACAGACTCGAATGAACGAGAGAGTTCGTTCTCGTTCCACCTCTCTCTTCCTCTCGCGCTCCCGAGCCACGTCGCTCTCTCTCGTAAACTCGACTCGATAGAGGCTCGCCCCGTATACCGGTCTCATTACACCGACTATCGTCATAGAAATATCTTCGATATAGTTAACGATGTTTATCGTCGAAATGAATTTTTTCGATCTTCCCGCTTGAATGTCAAATGTACCGTTATAACCGAGCTAGACGAGTGTACGTCAAATTTATCTAGATCGTGGAAATATCCGTAATGAAACGATAATGCCGAAAAATTCATGAAAACGGACTCGCAACGGTCAGCTCAATTGTATCTACCCTCTCAAAGATAATGACTCGTCTCGCCTCGACTTTCGGGTATCTCGTGTGACGACGATTCCTAAGTTTATTCCCTGTGTTTTTGTAGCACGGAGACCTGTGAGTAACGATAAGTACTCTTGCGAGAATATCGATACCACTTCGTTTTATCTCGCCGCTCGCACCAGCGCGAGATCCCCGAAAGATTTGCTACGCTAAACGCGATCAGCGTAGGAGGAAAACTCGACAGACCACTCGGCCGAGGCTTATCTATTTCGTATCGATAGCTACAAAACGTCTACGTGTGTCGTCGTGCAGCGTCACGCGGTTCTTATCCAGAAGATGAGTGTGCTCGTGAAACGAGGAAAAAGGGGATGTGCCGGGAAACGGCCTCAATGACGAGTCGACCTTTATATCTCATCTGTGTCAGCGAACGACGTGCTATTTTCCACAACAAATTTCTTCATTTTCTATTCAACGCCAGATTTATGGACGAAATTCTTCACCTTTTTTGCTGTTGTTGTAAATCAAAAAAATATCGAGTAAAAAAGCCATTTAATTTTCTTTATTCGTTAAACACGAATATTCGAAATCCCGTAAATCTGGTGTTGAAAAAAACAGGAATGATCGTAATAATCGATTGAATCACGTCCCCAGGAATTTCGCTGACTGTGGAAATATGAATGTGACTATCAACTTGGAACGGGTCGGACCTCGGTGGAGCCGGGATTCGGAACTCGTTCTCGATAAACAGAAATTTCGTTATCCCAGAACCGGATTGGCGCTCCGTTCCGAAACGTCGTGTTCACGTGTATATACATGTATATAGATATATATATATATACTCACGAATATGAATTTGTTTTCGCGATATACGCTGTTTCGAAAAAATTTTCGTCACACGGCTATCCGTCGTAAACATTATTTCGCTCTCTCTGTCGCCTCCTCGCGAGAATGAACTCCGTTTGCGAGACGACGGTGGGTCACTGTAAACAGTCTCGCGCGAACGCGTGAGATATTTATTTTTTCTTTCTTTCGGCAACGATAAGCACTCGCGTATTATATTTTTTGTCCCGCGATAGCGCGCGAAATTGAAGATATCGGAAACCACGTTGCGCCTGTACGAAATATCGCGCCTTCGTCAGGAATGGCACGAAACTTTTCGAGTCGGGGGCGTAAATTAACTTGTTGCGTGACCGAGTACTGTGTACGACGGTCGGTGCGATTGATCGATTGTTTGCGAAGATCGAAATAGTTTTCAGATACCGCGATACATAAAAATCAACTTTGGGTGATCGTTCGCGTCAGACTTCTCTGACTCGATTCCGGTATTTAGTTCTGCCAAGATATTTGTCGATTCGATCTTGATTGAAAATATTGATTCCCAGGTTTGTTTATACCTGCTCGACCTTAGGTGCTGGTCTAATTCAGCACGTGTCGATTTATCAGAGGGATTATTGGAATACTCGAGAATAATCGTTCCATTAGGAGCGTTAATGAATCTACAACAGCGCGTTCGTCCACAACGAAATCGTCGGAAACGTAACAAATAATTCGCGAAAAATAGCAGGAAATTGCGAAATCCGTGTCAATGTTTACGTTTACGAAACCCTCTCGAACGGCGAACCTTCGACGAGCGTTCGCGTTCTTATTTTCATGCCGCGATTCGGTAAAATGAAAACAAAGGATACAATCGCTCGGACGATGATTAATTATCGCACTCGTACGGGAGGCTCATTTCGCTCTTCGAGAGTGAGAAAGAGAGAATGTGGAAAAAAGAGGAGGGGAATAACGAAAAAAAAAGAAACAAGGACGAGCAAATAGAACCGGTTGACGGAAGCTCATGTCCAACGAATAGTCGTGATGATTCTTAGAAATGAAAC
>NCVS01000421.1:135393-164207 GCA_003055095.1 Goniozus legneri
GGAGAGGAGTAACAGCTGTACAGCAGTTTCGAAGTAGTCCTCGGGTCACTTTCGAGCGATTTCCGGGATTCGCGGCCTTGGTAGATCCCGCACCGTCGAGGAGAACGTGCCTCGAAGACGCCTGGGTGTATATGTATAGCGGTGAAATGAGCGAGTCCTCGGCTAACTCGGCTCGCGTCGTGTACCTATATCTACCTATTGCTCTCTCGCGCGCGCGGTGAACGCTCTCGCCGAGAGGTGCCACGCGTTCATCGACACAAGTATACAGGATATCCCGCGATCTTCGGCGTCTGCGGAAGCCTCCCAAGGGAAACTATTCTTTGAAATAACATCAGATTTTCATCGTTTCGAAGCTTTAAAAATGATATTCTGTTGAATTTGCAAACACGTGAATTATGTGAACAAATTTTCCAAAAAGTTGGTTATTTGAGATTTGAATTCGACTATATACTCATTAAAAATGAGTTTGAAAAATTCTTATTTAGTATTTTAATTGATTAGTCAACTACCTGCTCCGATAATAATCAGCATAAATTAGTCCACTGGTTCAGAAATTAATAAACATTAATTCCTATATCACAGACTGTTCCATCAGGAACATCATACTGTACTGAAGAACAGGTTTTAAAGAGCTACTACATACTTTTGCTCTTAAAAATTTTCTAATAATTTCCACCGCGAGTAGTGAAAAAAATATGACTCATTAGCAGACCGTTTCAAACGATCGTTGGATAACGGCAATAACGAATATGTGAAAAATGACTTTTTGTCCGAGCAGGGATATGGAAAATGAAGCGTGCTCAATGGAAAATATCAGGAGCGGTAAAGAGAAAGAGAGGGGGAGAGTAGAGAAGTGGTAGGGCAGTTCGTGGAATGTCCCGGCGTCTCGGGCGAACAACAGTCCGGCTCCTCCGGAACTCCGACAGGCACGGTAGAGGTTCTTATGGGTTGACTGGTTGTTGGCCGGCTGCTTCCTTGGCTTGCCTGTGTATGTACGTGTGTATGTGTACGCTGGTACGCCCGGTTCGGCATACGTCGACTCCGACAATCAACGGTCCGAGACCTCTCCTCGGCATCTCCCTCCGACTCTTCGAGAGCCGGGATCTTCCCTCTCGCTCCGCGCCGGCTCGTGGCCTCATCGCAACTTACTATTACTATCTCGCCCGTAAAATCCTCCTCGCTCCTCCCGCTTTCCAGTTCGTCCTCCTCCCGTCGTGATTTCTTATTACATTTTTCCCCACTTCTTCTCGTCCAGCCAACTGTTGCGAGAGAAAGGAAGAAAAAGAGAGAGAGAGAGAGAGAGAGAGAAGGATCGTCATTCGAGCGATCCGGTCTCGGTCGGACGATATCCAGCCGCGCAAATCCGAGTGTGTTTATTTCATTCAAGGGGGACTCCACTGACTACTCTCTCGCGCGAATTCACCTCGCGTTTCGTACCTGAAACTCCAGATGCTCTCTTTATTCCTCCTCCGCTGCCAATTTTTTCTTCTCTCGTCTCCTTCGGACGACGTTCCACTTGGCTTTTTTTTATACTTTTCACTCTCCCGAGTCGAGGAACGAGTGGATATTTACCTTCGAATCGGGTCTCGTCTTACGTGTAATTTTTTTCCTGAATTCAGTCTCGATACGCAACTTCTTGACTGTAACTACCTAATAGATAGATAGTTGAAGCTACTCGAAGTTTACCCTGTTACGGCATTCAAATTGGGGTCAAGTGTAAGAAGAAGTAAGAGATTGGATTTTTTGATAGAAATCTGTATCAATTTTTGAACCGAGACAATTGAAACTAGGTCGACCAGAACTATATCGGTATCTATAAAAGTAAAAAACGCCCGCAAAAGTAGTATTTATATTTTTCGACTTGGAATTGTCTGCATTTTGCATTCAGGACGAAGCTTCCGACATCGTCGAATGATATCTTCGTCTTTTCTCTCGCTTCCTCTCGACTCGAAATGCTTAAATGATGCATACCTATGCACACGAGAGAGAGAGAGAGAGAGAGAGAGAGAGAGAGAGAGAGAGAGAGACGATATTCCCTGGGGGCCCGCTGGCGCCGTTCTGTCCCGCGCGTAGACACGTCATTGTCGAGCCATTCGAAATTCACTGTTTTTCACTTTACGATCCAATTTCTCTCCTCGCATAACGACAGTCTCCTCTGAGGCATTGGGAATCGAGCGTTACCCGTACCGAATATCTTACGATAATGTTATTGAGTTCAATTGAACGTTATATACACCCGATAAATACACTCGGTGGGAGAAAATAACGAGCGAGTTATAACTCAGCGAAATTGGCAAAATGCAATTCCAAGAGTGCCAAGAGAGCCATCGTATCGACATTTCGTAACCGATTCGATTGCGACTATCCGCGGCGGCCCGCGACTCGTAATCCCGAGTGTAATTGACGCTCGCGGAGAGCGTAATTCACGATTCGCCGCGGTGTACGCGAGCTCGCTCAATTTTTGAATTGAAATACTAGACGAGGCGGCTTACGAGGCAATCAGCCGCTAGAACCGTACGCGCGGACATGGAGATATTCGCGGAATTTTGCGCATCCGTCGAATACGCGGAATGCTCTTATTAAGAGTTTGGAACGCGAGTCGACGAAACGTCCATAGACACGGAAGATAACTTGACTTTCAATTTCATTCATGTTTGATTGATCCAACAGATAAATGCCTTCTTTGGAAAAATTATTGTCCCGTTAAATTCCTCTACGAGTTCCGAGAATGTCGCTGTTATGGAATTAGTGGTCCTGGACTTGTAGATTCGACGTTACTAGAGTGTCAAGTTTGAAACTGTTTTTGCGATAATAACTTACACATTCGATTCGAGGTATTCGCGTTTCTTGTTACATAATAGTGCTACTGCATTAATACGATATGCATCGCGATTCAGATGTAAATATTTATAAACGGATTGACTTTTATTTTGAGGTCTTGAGTGATATTCGTTCATTGATTGACTTCTCTCCGGGAGTGATTATTGAAACGATATCATGTCAACGATAGCAAGGACTGGATTAAATACCACGTTCCAAATGAGTTTATTTTATTTATTTCTCTCTTTGATTTTCAACTTTTATCGAACTTTTCCAAAAATTCAATTCGCAGTTTGTAAAATTAAACTCTCGATTCAACATTCCTCCCAGAATTTCCGACAGGTAGAGAAGCTGACCAACTTTCTCGAATTTTTCTCCCAATCTTGACTCAAATATTTTCCTATTAGATATTCATGACGAATTCCGCATTGTTCCACAATCAGGAATAAGCGCGGATTTCGTAAATTCAACTTTTATCATCGTCGTTCGTTTTGGTACGCCTCGGGGGTGAGTTTATCGCTCGCGTTAAGAGTTCGTATAAAAAAGAGGAACGAAAAGTTCCTCTCGGCAGGAAAGGCGAAAGAGAGTGAAAATCCGCACGAGTCAGCGGTCATCGAAAGTTTCGAGAATCGTCGGACTCGGACAGTTATGCCTCGTCGTTCCATCGTGAGGCGCGTGCTACATTATCGTCGGTTTTTACGTTTCGATAACTCATCCGGCGTTCGGAAGCGAGCGGGCAATAAAGTTGGCGAAAAGTCCAACCGATAGAGGTTTTATTGGCAGTAAATATACCGGGTCAATCTCACTCGACCGGCTCGCATTGAGATACACTCGCCAGTTCATATATATATAGATATATATCATGATTTGCGTGATGTCGCGCGTGCATAATATTGCGATTACGTAAACCTTCGAGCGTAACCGGGAAGCGCTATTAAGTCGTCGCGTTACCGTTTTACCTGTTGCGTCGCGGTTCCGAGGGACGACGCTAGCGTACGGGAAAAATCGAGCGGGCTCGTGGCACGCGAAGAAAGAACGAGAGGAGAAAAAAGGAAGCGAAACGATCGAGCCGGCCGGCTCGAGTGGTGAAAAAAAGAAAAAAAAATAACTCGAAGGGCGCAGGTGCTGTGTGATCCTCGAGAGCGAGGAGCACCTGTCCCAGGGCTCTTAACGAAAACTCGATCGTAACCAGAATCGACGATTCCTGCGGTCTAAATGCGTATGTTGACGTATTTACAGCACGAACTTTTTCAAATTTTCCTCTCTCCAATTCGTAAATTATTTTTGCCAAGTTTATCGCGGTCAACTTGCACTCAGTCCACTATAAATGGTCCGTCCGAAGCATCGCAGCTAGCGCAGAAGAATAATTCGAAATTTTATCTTGCAGCTCGTATAAATATAACACGATTCCGATTTGTAATTGAAGTTGAGTGTAATTTAATGATACAATTATACCGAGCCACGCGTACAAGGCTAAAATAGTCCGATCGACTATAAACAGATAACATGAATAACTCAGGCGCTATTAACGCGCGGAAAAATAAAAAAGGACACTTTTAATTAAAATTTCACGAGTTAGCTGATATTTAATTGACGTATAGTCATTCTGAGACACGCTATATCAGATTAACAATATCGATTCGATTACAAGAAACAAGTGCTTATCGACAGTCGACGATGGAGGAGTAAAAAATTTGTTCACCCTTAAGACTGAAAATGCGAGGAATTTTCGTTCTACCTATATTTGCACGTCCTGGCGAACGAGCTCGTCTATTTTCAACTCTCTCCTCCTCTCTCTCCCCTTCGCCACTCTGGCGAAATTCACGCGAGTATTTTATCGATGAAAAACATTTTTTTCCCGTATCTCAAATTCCCTCGAAACTCAAGCCGGGCGAAACAATAATAGGAATCTCGGTCTCTCGATTCGAGAGTTCGCGAACGATTTTCGTGTCCGCCGCGACTCGGTTATGCAACCGTCTCGCACATTACGGATAATGTAGGTGTGAGAGTCAATTCTTTGTGTGTTTACGGTCTAAAAAAAGAGAATCTTTTATTGGCGTTTTTCAAAGCGTTTTTTCAAAGAGCCTCTCCTCGAATCCCCACTCAAAGACTCCGAAGCTCCCGTGTCTCGTGCTTTATCTTTAAGATTTACCTCGAGTGTTGCCCGAGAATTCAGTCGAGTCTCTTTGGGATGAATGTACATTCCTCTCGATCCAAGTCGAAAACTGAATTTGTATATTTTCATGCTTCCGATACTGACGTCAAGCAGATTGAAATCGGAATGAAATACAGACGAGACGTGGGCCGATTCGAAGCTAAACGGAATAGAGTCGACTAGAGTCAATTTCGTCGATAACGTTCAAGCCGAGATAAAATTATGCGCGACGAGGTGATACAATCGAAATTCTCGACGATTCAGCGATCGGGACGTTCCGCGCGACACGCGAGAGGACAGCTCAGCGTTTTTATCGCTAAATTCCTAAAGAGATGAATAACACGCATTTCCATTCCCACGATATGATTCTTGGCGTCGAAATAAGTACGCTAGCGTTCTCTCGTGAAACAAAATGAAAACCGACAGGGTGATATATCGTCGTGAAAATATCCGCTTGGCGATGCACCAATAAATCAATTTTCATTCTCCCGTTGCGAATATTCGAAGACACGCACGTCGAGGTTATTTTCATGTTCGTCTCGCTCCCTTTTTTCTTTCTTTCTCTTCAGCGTTCGCGGGGGTAAAAAAATCATCGTCCTATGCATAATGCGTGCAGCGCGTGCGCGCGGGAAGGTAGCTAGCCAAGGTTAATTGCATCGCGGAACGTATAAGTATATCCTTGGACCCTGACGCGTATAGACCAGCGAATGTGACTAACGCGATGCACCGTACAAACGCTAATGGTTTATTAGCGTTACTCTCTAGTAATTGATCGACCAGACACGAGCGTCAGGTTCGACGAATTTCGTCTGCTCCGATCGACTCTTCCAACCCTCCACCTCCCGATTATTACCCTATGTGTTGTATATCACTTGATTATGGTAAGTTGATCAGAGCAATTTCACAGAATATATCTTCATCATGGTTCTAACGAAGTATGCAAGGGGAAAATGAAATGTTTTGTAACAAAATTAAATAAAACAATTTAAAAAAGGTAATTAGTTTCAGATTGAAAGTTAAATTCTAGTTTGGATTTTCAGTTCTTAAATTTCGGATTAATTCAAGATAGAAGTTTCTTTGATCCGGAAAATTATTTTATAAAATTATTAAAACATTCTCTTGGCGGTAATTGAGTGAATTTTTAGTTAATTTCGTTTTTCACCGGTGTGTCCACTCCGGCAGTGTGCGAATGGATATGCATACTTTATCCAACAATAAATTCACTCGGATTCACGGTTTAATAATATCCCCGATTTATTTCAAACTGACTGGTATTTTAATTTCGATACGAAAATGGATATTTTCGCTGAATTACATATTCGTACGAATTCTATGAAAAGATTGCGAGCGAGCGTTAATTCAATTTCATCGTGCACAAATGGGCGACTCGAACGCGCGGCGCAGACGAAAAAAGAAATATTATTCATCGTTCTCGTTGTTTAATTTCATTGCGTTCGCGGATCCTGGATGGCTCGCCGCGCAGGCTGTTTGCGTAATGGGAGAGCTTCTGTTTGAGCGTGACGCACACGCTCGGGGAAGTAGAAAGATGGTCATACGCGTAATTAGCTTGGTGAATGTCTGCGCGCGAAAGAGAGGAGATAATCACTCGGTGAATTCTTTCGCGACTTTATAAAGGCACCTACTCAAATAAGAAAGAGAGAGAGAGAGAGAGAGAGAGAGAAAACAACGTTTCTCTTCAAATTGATTTGCTTCTTCAATATCATCTCGAGGTCCTCATCCCTTCTCCCTCGTTAATTCCTTCCAAGAAAAAGCCATTAATAGAAGAGGAAACGAGATAACGATTCATCGATGAAAAATGATTTCCGATCGTCTTGATCGTCGTGGAAAAAAAATCGCGCGATGACGATCATAATTAATTTTTTTTCTTTCGCGGAATCGTTACTATCGCGAACCTTGCGGTTACGAATGACGCGTAGAAAGCGCGCAAAACAGGACAAATCTCGATTTTTAGAAAAGAATTAAAAACTATTCGACATCTATTTACGCATCTGTGCGACAATCGAATTCGTCACTCCCCGCGCATTTTTGACTGATTCGTATCGCCCCACGCGTCGTAAATCGCGCACGAGCATGGTGTTTACTCGATGATACGTTTCTGTATAAACAAAAAACAAGCGATTAAAATATAACCGGCTTTATATCATCGGGCCTCAATACCTAATCTCGCTTATCTGATTGCGTCGGTTTTTGCGAAAAACTTGGTCGAATTTTATCGTGGCGCCGATGAGCAATTCCGTCTACGTATTTAGAGGCTTCCTCGAGTGCTCGGCAAAAATTTTCTCTGATAATACCCACGAGTCGAAAAATAAATATCGAATTGTGGAATGAATATCGATTGCAAGATTCACTCGTACCAATTTCAGTTTTTACAGTGAAATTTATGTTCCCTAATCAAATATTGACCAAATGTTAAAGGATAAGAATAAAATGAAGACAAAATACAACCAAGATTAGCGCTCAATACAGAATTAAGCATTCGCTGCTTTCGAATAAGAGAGACGAGGATATATCGCTCCGAAAGGCCGATTACACACATTCGAGATTGTCCAGACTGCGGCACTGACCACAGTTTCCCTGGCACGGATTGGTCAGGCATTTTCCGACCGCGGGAATTCCTTGTTATCTAATTCCAGGGATCTACTTCTCGTTCCCCAGATGTTGAGACCCAAAGACAATGGTTGGTGGGAGCCCGTACTCACCACGCGATCGTCCCTCAAAACACTCCCGGAAAAATCTTTCGGTTTTTCTCGGAATGACGGGTGATCTTCGAGGAGCGGGCGGCGATTCTTTGTTCGTTGCCGGTACCCGGGATTCCATGCGGTAAGAGACGGGTCAGCTTAAAAAAATGACCGGCTCTCGACGAGTCCTTGCTCTGGTACCGCCAGCAGCACGGAAATCAAAATTCCCCCTAATAGAACCTCGCTGAGAGTGGAATTTTCGGAAGTAGGTTGATCGAGCGAATGTCTGAAAAATTCTCTCATGATTTTTCATCCGTACATCGAGAAAAGAGTTTGCTTAGATCGTAAATTAAAAATGTTCTTCAACTAATGAAATTATTGTTGGATGTTCATAGGCCGTGGTATTTAATTAAAGAACACGTTGAATTTTCGAAAAATTTGTCAAATTTCAATTTTTCCTCTGAATTAATTAATTGATTGAACACTGAAACGAGCCCATAAAAATAAATATGTGAAAGTAGAACGAACAATTAATGTGTACGGAAAACTGCATTCGGAGTTTTCGATTTTATGTACGATGTCGGTAATTAGCGAACGAGGAAAGGACCTCCGAATTAAGTTCATTCGCGGATAATGCAAAGCAAATTATTCAATTTTATTTATAATCCCTCTTTCGAGTATAAACGGTCAACGACATGTGAATTGATCGATGAACTCTCGAAATATCGGATTCATTATTAACACCAACGGTGACAATAATTCACCATTTTCATCGTCATTATATATAGGATACGTCTACAATTATACACCTCGGGAACAAATGCACGTTGGAATTTTCATTATACGCGATCGAAAACCGAGCAAACACGGAAATTCTCCGAATTGTAAATAATTCACGACCGAGGAAGTCAAATTACAATTATATATCGCACAAAGCTCGTGCGGTATCTCGAATTTAATCCAGTGCAATTTCCTGGAAGTCGGCTGCGCGCTCGAGATCTGGTGTACACCCATGTATATCGATAGCGAATCGATAGCGGTCGATTAAACGACCTGGGGAATACCGGTTGGCTGCGCGCTCAAGACACCCGTCGGATCGTTAATCCGGAACGCTCATTGAAACGAGTCATGCCCGCAATATCAATTCAGCCAGCCGAGCTTATATCTTCACGTGCGTGCGGTGGAATACACGCGAGAACGCTCGGTAGACCAGATTGAGATTACGAGTTTGGGTGTAGATACAAGCTTCGAATTCCTATTTAAATCTTTTTCATCGTGACATAAATCGCGAACCATTTTCATTAGTTCCATCGGAATTAAGTTTGAGAATTAAATCACGCTCGAATATACCAGTACTATATTCGTGATAACGCGAAATAAATTGATGGCTCGCAAACAACTTACCGCAAGATCAATTTTCAACAGCCGCGTTTCGATTTAAAATAAACAACTTTCGTTGGAACTATTTCTTTCTCTATTACCGCTATTTCCAAAGTATTATTCTAAATTGATAAAAATGGTCCAGTCCGCAAAAAAAAAACCCGACTAATAATTTCAAATCAGTCACTCTCGAAGCAATTTTCGTAATAATATGGTTTTTCTCCTTTGAAAGAGCACGAAATACAATTCAAACCACAGTGGCTCTTCTCGACAACCTCTAGGACCCTCTCTTTACGATTCCCAACTATTGAGGTATTTCGGCCGAAAATCGGCTCTCTGTGACTTTCCTGGAAGCGAGGGGACTACGTGAGTAATTAGTTCGCACGAGCAAGAAGAGGGAATGCGGGTCATCGGTAATTTATCCGAGAGGGGTGAAATTACCGAACGACTTTTGACGCGATACCTGAAAAGAGAGAGAAGGAGAGAGAGAGAGAGAGGGGGGGGGAGAGAGAGAGAGAACACAACTGGTTTTTTACCAATTTACCGAGCCGAGGATCCCCAAAGCAAAGAACGAGAGGGACAAAAAGAGGGGGTCCTTTTCTAAATTGCCACGAAAAATGAATAAATTTGCCACGCGGTGGTGGGACCGAGAGCCGAGACCGTCCGTGAGTTTTTAACTACGTTAAATCCCGTAATGTATACTTGGGGAGTTTCGCGAGAGGTTCCGAGAATCGGACGGGGATTTCGAAAGGTCCCGCTCGCTCGCGAGAAGTAAAAGACTGAGGAGGCGGGGTTCGTATATAAGTGAACGGGGATCTCTCTCGGATATGGGGAGCCGCGCGCGGACAATGAAAGGAGCCACGGAACCAGTCGCGAATGCGCCAGAAACCGATAGAGCGAGAGAGAGGGAACGATAATGAAGGAACAAGGAGGCGAGATAATGTACGGCGCCGTTCTGGCGTCCATTCATGCTTTTTACTCGTTAGCGAGCAGACCTCGTCTCGCCTTGTCTCACCTGTCCGTTCCCACTCTCGCTCTCCTTCTCTCTAACCTTCTTTTTCTCTCCACTTCCCTCTTCCCTCCCCACGCCGGGCTCCCTGCCACCTGATCTAACCGCGTATATGCGAGTCTCTCTCCGCGATCTTCGGCACGTAGGCGAAATACTCACCGCTCTCTCTTTATCTCCCTCTTTCTGTCTTCGTTTGTCGTGTACGAGCGGAAGCACGAAGATCCTTTTCATTGCGAAAGACTCTCTAACGAACGTAATGACCACACCTTATCGCTTAATATTTTCATTGCAAAAGACCTTTTGAGTAATACCTCGATTGTGGCTGTATTTGCGTTGTTACGCGAATAAAAATAACGGAGATGCGAATTTTCTCGTGTCCACTAAACATTTTGAGAGATAAATTCAATTATTAATGTACGATTTGTTTGTGGAAATATTTAGCCGATTCAACAGTACTTTTTCTCAGTGCTGTAAAAATGCATTCCTATCTTCCTTGCACATTACTCAAGTCTCAATACACAGCGGTGTAATGAAGTTCTGAAAATAGACTACATATTAATCACGCGGATTCTTCATCTCGAAGTTGTAATTACACCTATTACCAATTTGTAAATATGACGCGTCTCGACGGAGATTGGCCTATGGTGAATCGAATCGTTCTAAAACCTGTCTCAATGTGCCAGAAATGCCTTCCTACGACGGGGGTTGCCTTTTATGTCCACGTAATGTGGGGCCCGTGAGAAAGTGGGAGATCTTTGTCCCCTCTACTACATTCTCGTACGTACAAGAGAGTGCTTCCTCTCACGAGCAACGCGCGTCGTCCCCACCATTCGAGCACGATTTTTCCCTTTCCGACCCGAGGGGCGGATTTATGAATGAATTAAGAAGAAACCGCTCGTACATTTGCCTAATAAAAACTCGTCATGACTTAATTACTCCCTACCGTAATCGCGGTGCGTGAAATGAAAATTTTACAACTACCGCCGAATGAAAAAGCCTCGCTCGATACGCTGGGTAGGAGAACCGATTTCGGGCATTAAGAGATATAATTAATGTACTAAGTTTACGAAAGTAACTTTGAAAAACTCTTATTACAATTTGAAAATGTGTCTTCATTTAATTCAATTATTAAGAGTTTTGTATCGTTGCGGTTACATAAAACAACCACTTACTATGAGTTATACCACTTTACCGTTACACGATCATGCTTCGTAACGAGAGAATGTATATAAAAGCGAATCGATTTTCACTCCGAGTCGAAAAATAAAAATAATACTTATCAGGGCAAAAATGAACTCAGACTGGGTTTTATAAAAGGCATGATAAATCGGTTTTAGAAAATTGCTTCGTTTAGAACGAAGAACGTCGAGGCAATTATCGATTCGCTACTCGTTTCGAAATAGCTCAAGTCGACGGAGACGAAGGGTGGTCGAATGAAAAACGGTTTAATTGCGACGAATGTGACGATTATCGACCGATTGACGGGCTCTCGCGCGCCAGCAATGCACGGAACACCCGTGAGTGGTCCCAGCCCTCTCCATTCTTCGCGGAAAACGATTTCGTTCTCTTCCCCCCTTTGTCGCCAAATTACCGAGTTGAATTCCGCGACGAGCGTGAAACGCGAACGGAATATCTTTCCTCAAATCCCGAATCCGTTCTACCGGTCGAACGACGACGGAATCTTCAAAATCGTCGATTTTAGATGATCTTACTTCGATGATTCTATCCTCTTCATCGAAGATCGCGTTTTGTTTCAAAATTTCTTCGTTCTGAATATTTATGCGTGAGAAAGAAACGTTGGCTATTACTCAATCCGTGATCGCCAATTTGCTGTGACGTGATGAGTTCTCCTCCCACGCGTCTCTCTTCGACATACGATTCACTATCGTACGATGCAAAGTTTCCGTGATATTCCGACTAGTCGACTCACCCGAACGCTCGGCTGGCTTCACCTCGCCCTAGTAAGGGAAGAAATTTTTATCGCGCGACTTCCCGCAACTATTGATTTTCGCACAAAAGCTCGACCCGCTAATGATGAAATCGGTCGATTACTTGCTCGTGAGTTGAGTTCAGAGTCCGCTCGTCAATAAAGAAGCCATAGGTTCATTTCTGGGAATGATAAACGCACATAGAGCGGTTAATTGCAGAATGCTAATATCGTAGAATACAAGCATTGATAGTTCGGTACGAGCGGAGAGAGAACGACATTCCATCCCGATTTACCTCGAAATTCTTTTCAACGTTGGAACGCGAAGAGCCGATATCAGTCAAAATACGTGGAGGAGTGTCATAAAAATAAATCCGGAGGGTATTTCGAGAATTGAAATAAACTTCTTCGGGACGGTGCAAAATTTTCTGGTTTGTCTAGCAGCGGGGATTTTTTATGCGAGTGACGTAAAGGAGCACATATTGCTATTTAGCATGGAACCCACACACTCTTCCTTTTTGCCTTTCTCTCTCTCTCTCTCTCTCTCTCTCTTCTCGTTTCACTTGGTAAAATAACATAAATTTAAAACAAAAGTGAAGTAGAAAGAATCACTGAGAGCACTAAAATAAGTACGCTGGCGCACATTATGTTAGTCAGCGGGTCTATGGCTCGCTTCCAATTCTCCGATCCGTCGAGCCTCTTCGCAACGACTCTTCGTAGAATGCAAAATGGAATCCATCTACGTCATTTCCGTCAGTGCGCTATTATTGTTTTCGTTGTTATTATCCATATCTCGAGTTGACAGATTCTACATTTCCAATTTCAAAACATATTAGCGATCCAACAATATCGATCGATATCGGGCTGTATATTGAGCCTAGTTTTCGAATAAAATTCGACGTGATTCAATTCAGTAGAATACGGATAAAATCGGATCTGGTTTCGGATAAATTCGAGCTGGAAACTCGACGAGTACTTAGGATGCACCGAGATACAGTTAACGCAGCGAGGAAAAGGAATTCTTCGGTTCGAGTGTTTCCGACTTACCGATGTATTTGAACAACGCGGATTTGCATTCGCTAAGTGGCCGAGTAGCGCGTGTCAAAGTTCTAGGTCGAGCGTATATCCACTGCGCGTTTCGCACCGCTTCCCGTTCGCGGGACAAGCGTCGAACGTGATTTGCCAGTTCGCAGAAACGACTCGATGTTCCGCGGTCATAGGTCTTGCTCGCGAGAGCTCAAGTGACGTAGTCCAGTTAGGAATGTCGTTGACTCGCTCTGTCGAAACACCCGAAGGTCGTTGATGCGGTTGTCTTTCGATATTCGGATCGATCGAACACCGCAGAGGCTGTGTAATAGCATTCGCGATCGTGTAGGACACGCTACCTACACCCGAGCGAATTTACTGGTGCGATCTGGCCACATCGGCCAATGAGAAGGAATTAAATTCCTTCAAACTTTTCCAAGTGTGGCTACAAAAATTTTATATCGTTCGATCGGCGTTTTCCTAGTCACCTCGATGAATCATTTTTCTACTCTGCGAAACTCGTTTCACCCACCCACGCGATCGCTGCTATTACGGATTATCTCTTTACAAATTGCTAATCCATTGAGCAGAATTGCCAGTCGCGGTGCGTTCACGCACATCCCGCTAGCTGCACTTTCTAATCGCGCGGTGCCTACCGCGCCTGAGTCATACGCGGCGACGTATTTTTCCGCGCTCTCGAAATAATGAGAGTGGCGAGAATCGGGGAATCCCGCTCTCACGTTCTTCGTCGGTCCGTTCGGATGTGGCGAGTTGCCCGGTCGTTTATATACGGCCATTTAAAAAAAAAAAAAGAAGAGGGAAAAGAGAGTTGCTAATATAAAAATAAATGTCCTATAATTTGACACGATGCCGCGATCGATGTGGGCTCGCTCAATCTTATTTTTAGATTGTCGTACCTCATCGATTTCTACATAACGGAGTTTAGTATTACCGATGAGGGGGGTGGATGCGTTACTCATCGGTAGGTGTAAATAGCCGGCCGCGCAGGGATTGAAAAAATGGATCCATATTGGCCGCTGATGTCATAAATGCAAAACAAGGGGGGGCTCTTCCGTGCGTGAACACGTGTTTCACTCTTGTTATTCCTGGTCATTCCGAGAATTCGTTGCTAACGCCTCTATTCGTTCTTTCTTTCACGCGGCTTCTCTCGCATTTTCCCCCATTCTTATCGCGATAACGCGTCGGATAGTCCAACATCTCGCGTCATAATAATTGGGTTTGCCAACCGAGCTCGGGGATCGGGCAAAAGAGCGTGATTTGGATGTGCGAGATGTTTTCGGAATTTACATATTATCGCGATCTCTTCTCGAGAAAGAAAAATAGGAAATTGTTGTCCGTCTCTAGATAATAAATTACAAGTTATGCGCAATATTGTACACTTGTGACAGTCAGCTTATTTAAAGGAGAGATACAATTGAGCGGAAAAGTTTCGGTTCGTTTTTATGAATCTCTTGTGAGTTATTCACAACACTTTTCGGTATACATTTGGCTTTGAATTCAGTTATGGGAATTTCATGAAATTTGAGATGTTATGGTAGCATTCATTATAGGAAGGTCTTTTAAGTAAGATTGCATATGCTAGTCATTCTTGAAAAGACTAATTGCAATGTATTTATTTGTTGTTTCCAGATATTCCTGCAATTTGTTAGGATGTTGATAATCTCTTTCCAGTTAATTAGTTTTGTATTGATATGATTTCAATATTGTTGCGTGACAATGAAAATCGGCTGACTCAACGTCTGTGAATCTTTTCAGAAATTATCAATGCTTATTATGGTGCGTTAAATCTGTTACGTCTAAAGAACCAAACGTCTCCGTTTGGGTATTGTACATTCGATTTGAAAATTTTCCACTATTTCTTCTTTCAATTTCGAATCTTCTCTCTTCATACCCTAACTCGACAGTTTCTATCGTTTACGAATGACTGCGAATTTTCCAGGAATCGTACGGCTTCTGAGTATTTTCTTCTAGCCGCTAGGAGTCTTCGAAACGACGCCTGGCTCTTTGTTTTTTCGTCATCGGGCGACTTCGTCTCTTCCGCGAAAGGCTTCGTCTTTCTGGAGACTGTCAACGAAACGATTATCGTCGTTACGCAATTCGTCTTCGAGGGAGCTGTTTGTTCGAATTTCCGATTGGCGCGCCTCCTAGGAGCGATCGCGTACGTGATTTTGCGATCAACAGTGATTCACTGCGGCCACCGTCACGAGCCACTGTGCTGTATAGAAAGAGAGCTGTTTTTTCTTCTCGCCGAGATGTTCGTTGATCTCTGACGCACGAGATTTTATGCAAACCACGCGGAATCTATTTTCTACTTTTCGGAAAGTTTTGTTACCCGTGTTCTTGGATTTTACGCACGATGAAATATTTTTTTTCGCGCCTATGAAATTCTCCTTTCCCCGTGTGTTACGCAGTCTCGACGAGAGGAAGAGAGAGAGAGAGAGAGACGGGAAAAAATCGACCAATCTCTCGACGATTCTAATGACCTCATGGGGTAGTAATGACTGACACTCGCTCTCGAGTTTCTCGGAAGGGAATCGTGTACGTCACCGACGAGAAAGTATATAACCGAGGCGCGAACTCCGATTCTCGTGTATTCGGTCCTTCGACCGATACCTCTGAGTCAAAAAATAAATATTGACACGGAACTTCTCAGCCCGATTAGACTCTCTCGCCCTGCTTGTCCAATTTGAAAAATTAACACTAAAATAAAATGAAGATGAGATCAGGCTCGAAATTTGGGATTCGGGAATGAATGTTTGAGCTACACGTACAGAGGCGATATGAGGAAATTCGTCTTGTGCGAGTTTCGCAGCTCATAACCGACATCAGCGGTACGATAATTTTGAGAGACAGCCGGAGTGGCGAATCTCCAGCGCGCGCGTACCGATTTTTCGAGGGCATCAAACGACGATAGATCCTTGGCAAGGCGACAAATGCACCGATCACTCGCGCGAGAACGTGACGGAGTATAGAAGCTCGGTAGGAAACGAATGAGCCGAAATGGTAACCAGTGTAAATATTTACGACGAGAGTCGAGAATTCTTTCCCGATTCCACGTGAAACATTTTCCCTTCGACTTTGAATGAAAATTTCTGATGAAAAACGTTGCAACGTCGTTTCGCCATTTCCCTCTGTCGCGTGAAAAGAAGAGGGAAAAAAAACATTTCCCGCGTGTCGTAGTGTCGTAACTCGGCAAACCCGTTCTGGTGATCCTGTCGAGTTATTTTAACGCAAGCCCCGTAACCCAGGAAATACGAAATAGATCAACGACCCAGATTTTATTGCGACGGGCATCGAACGACGTTTCGCCAGACTTGTACATACTTATTCACTACCTAAAATCAAATCGGTTAATATTAAGAGTTTTACAACAGAGCGATGCGACTGATATTTATTATACATTCCTTTTAATTCGACTCGACCAGTGAATAAATTTCACTGATTTCTCAAAATATTTCTCACTATTTTTCAGTAGAATATAACTCTGTTAATATTAGTACAAATAAATAATACCGCTACCGATTCGATTTTAGAAAGTATACAAACGTACATACGTAACAAGGAATTATTTGGAACGGATGCGTTATGAGTAATGCACTAGAAATAATTTCCAGCGGTCTTTTTGGTGCGCGCGATGGCCGAGGAAATTTGCACCGGATCAATGTCGAACAAAGTGAACGAATTCGATATTACGCGAGTGCCGAGGCGTCGTTTCGAAAAGCATTAACTACTCGGCACGGGTAAGCGCGAATTCCGCGAGCCGCTCCTTAATTGCCCATTTCGAAGGTTTCTTCCCGGCGAAGGCTTTTCCGCGTGTGCTGCACACAACACGTCCGTCGGTGTGTACGGCTTGGCGCATCTCCAAATCGCATCGCGACTCTCCGAATCTCCGTAGTTTTCGGATCTATTTTAATCGTTCGCGCGGGGACTCGCCGATTAATCATTCACAGCCCTCGCGTCCCGTTAACGTTTTTACCATTATTTTCATCTTCCTATTTGCGCAGGGTGCTCCCGAATTACCGCAAAACCTACGAATGGCGGGGCGATCTTTTCAATTCCAAGGTGGAACTCCCTTCGCCGTTTTTTCTCACGATGCACCCTTTTTTGGCCATTCGAAGTTTTCGGTAGCCAATTGCTGGCGATTTTCAACCCCGTGGGCATGGCTTGTTTTATTACTTACAATAGGATTTTTTCATTTTCGATAATGAAGTAAAATTAACCACTTTAGTTATGTGTAATGAAATTGGTACACCCTGTAGATAAAACGAAGGAACGCAGGTCAAGTCGAAATTGAATATCGATTCGCGCGCTAAAATAAAACAAGGAATCTCCACTTATCGCTTAATTGAATTTTCCGCGCGTTATTGTATGCAGCTCGGTCTCAATTAAAACGAGTAATATCGTCCAACGAGAGTTATCAAATCGAGGATAATGTACTCTGAGATTGAGATTCCCAGAAACGATTAATTTCTCGTTTTTTTTTCTGCTCCGCGCCGCGATCATCGGAGCGTAACGAAGAGGATATCCCGGGACAATTGGTAGTCGAGCCGACAGGGATTTTACAGTTAGGGCGCGAGTTGAATAGCGGCTACCGAGAGTTTGCCAGTTCGCGCCTCGAGCGCGCTATTTGCGCGCGCCGATTTCTTTGCGATTGGCACTGCGGTAACGTTATACCGGCAATCTCGAGGCTCGAGTCGGCACTTCATTCTTACTCAGAATTTTTAAAACCCAGATTGGGAGTCGCGAGAAGCTATCTTTTACACCTAAATCGCAAATCTCGCAAATAACAAGGAGTTCGTGAAATTTCAAACTGAAAGTCCCTTATCGATTTGATTCGGATTTTCTCTAATTGTATCAATTGAATCTATTTTAGTTAGCTAATTGGAAACATTGTAGAGTTATTCTCAGATATTTCAACCAATAACGTTATAAAGTCGTTTCTGGTTAATCGATAAGAAATATTTCTATCTCGAGAGTAACAAACTAGCAGATTTTAATACGATAAGAGGTCTAAAGTATTTTAGGACTATGCAATAATTCCGAGACACCCTGTACGAGGAATAATATAGGGAATGAAAATGATTTTCTGGAAATCAATTGATGTAAATTACTTAATTCGTTCCGCAACTGGATTATCTAATTACAATTATCAAGCAAATGATCTACCGATTATACCTTATCGCAAAAATCTGCAGGATACTCATTTCAAATGAAACCTATTCTTACGTCGAATTGCAAAAATCATCAACTCTAAGATTATCTAAAGAGATTATACTATACTAGAATTCAATAAATAATTTCCAACCGTTTCAGCTGATGTATCGATTCACCCAAAAAAGTTTCAATATCAGGTCTACGACATTGACCCGACGAATCTTGTAAGAACGAAAGTAGGAATCAGGACGATAATAAGCGAAGAGTTATACGAGACAACATCGAGGAAAATCTGAATTCCGATTCGAGCGAGGAAGGATAGAGACCGGTGTTCAATCGCGCGAGCGACGCACGAGCGTTCCGATAGTTGGCCACGATCCAGCGAACGGGCGCCATATGCGCCCCGACACAACTATGCACACGGGAATTTCAATTTTAAACCGGCGACTTTATTTATAGAGACTCGTACAGTGCGCCGCACTTATGCCCCCCTCGTAAACCGCTTTTTTTCGCGGCCTGTCGCTCGCGCGCATTATCAGCTGCCGAATTATCGAGCCGAACGAGACGCGAGGAGAGAGAGAGAGAGAGAGAGAGAGAGAGAGATGGAGAGAGTGCGTTTATATGCGTTTTAGTATAAAATTAGAACCGTCGCTTTAAATAAATGAATCTCATTGACACCCTCTTGACATTGCGATGACGACCGTTCAAGGAAGTCGAGAATGCCAGGCAAAACAATATAAATGCACAGCTTTCATTGAAATTCTTATGCATATCCTGGTTCGTTATTTCCTTCAGTAAATTACCGTACGATGCCGAAGTCTTTACCCCGATGCCGATAATTGCGTTGCTCGCGGTTACTATACAGGGTGTCTCGATAAAACCGAGTCGTACTTTTGTTGAAAATCGAAATTTATCGAATAAGTATTGTCTTGGAATCGAAGCACTCTGTATTTCCGAATACCGACCAGTAGAACTAGAATGACCTGTACGCACACAACACGAGTGTACTCTACAATGTTGAGACGATCGATCCGACGCGAATGGGAATCGACCGTTAAGGCTGACTAATCGCGAGTTTCTCGTGAAAGTGGCGCTTTTTTCCCTCGAATATATATATATATCCTCGACTCGCGCGACGAGAGCAAACAACACTCACGGCTTTGCTATTTAGATGCGTGAGCGTGTTGACACACCTACGTGCTTCCTTTCGAATTCGCTTAGCCTCGACGAGAGGCTATATGAATTCTTTCCTAGGGCGTATAATAATAATCTCGGATAGCCGTGTAGAAGAAGAATATCGCGTCGAGCGAGTGAGAGATAAGCCCTGGGAGACACAAATGAGATTAATAGGGTGTAAGTAATCGATGATTAACGAGACATCAAGAGACGTTCTTGCGCGAAGGTTGACGCAATCTGCCCGCTCTCTCTCTCTCTCTCTCCCTCTCTCTCTTTCTCGCCAGCACTCCGGTAAGATGAATTTAAACGATCTTCACTGGCGTATCTCTTGTCCTAAAAATACCTTTTATGAGACGAGCGAGAAAAGGGGGGATTAAAAAGAAGAAATTGTAAGGACGAAACGAACTGTGGTGTAATTCTTCTCGAGTCTAAAAGAGCAAGAACAACACCTCTCTCTGTCTCTCTCGCTCTCCCCTCACCCTCTCTCTCTCTCTCTCTCTCTCTCTCTCTCTCTCTTTCCATCCCGTTCACCTCGAGGTCGTTAATTAATTTTCCGATAATCAGATGCGCGAGTCGCGAGCGAGTTCACCGCACCGGAAATCCGAGAGCGCGCGCACGCGTCTCTATATACGACTTCCTCCTATACACGTACGCGTATAATACTCTCGTAGAGTCTGCGAGCTAACCGAGACGGGAGAAACAGCCTTGGTTGCATTCTAGGCAAGGTTACCGCACGGGGAATATCGAGCCTTCGCAGGCTTTCACACGAAGAGCTCTCTTGCGCGGCGGCGCAACCTGCCGGCTCTCCGTCCGATTCACTCGATATTTTTACGATCTACCGAAGATCGGTACGCAATATAAGCGCTCGTCTCTGATGCAATTCCCGCTTTATTCTTTTTCACGATGGATTTCTCGGAATCCGCGTCCGGGTTGCACCTTTTAACAACCGCATAGACGCCTCCTTTGCCGGCTATATCGCTCGCCGCCCGAGCGCGGCGGTCTCTCAATTGCCGCCTCGCGTGTATTTTCCCGGTATCGTAATCGGGCAAACCCGGAAAAATCATCCTGCCCACGTGATTTTGAATCTTTCCGATGACGAGGATTATTTTTTGAATCGCTGTTTCATTATTTACCGAAATCAAGAAACCAATCGCCAAATGCCTATTTAATATTTGTAAAAATTGTAATTTTCTTTATATCTTTACTCTATACTGCTCCAACTTCTGTTACACTCGGTCTATTTTCTAGTTTTGGACTTTTTTTTATGTACTCTGATGGAACTATACCATAAAAATAAAAGATGGATACAAGTAATAAACATAGTATAAATAGAAACAAATAAATGTCCGAAGAATGTTTCTTTACATAATTCTCGAGAGAAATTCAACTCCAAAAATGACGAGGTATTTTTCGCTCTTTAAATCCCCTTTCACAACTTTGCGGTATTCCGAAGGTTAATCCAGAATTGGCCATTACTTTTTCGCGAAACGTATTTCAAATTCGGAGAATATATGGTATGTATTTTTTTGCCCGCAGCTCGAGTATGATAAACCATACGAGCTCTCACCTACCTTGTAATTTCTCTGCGGCCCATCGATCCGTTATCCGATTGCCATTGGATCCAACATCTGCCGCGCGATTATCCTCTCCTTGTCCTTCGTCTCCCTTTCATCTCGATGCACTGCCCACAGCGGTGCATCTCCCTCGACGCACGCTGCGGACTCGCTTTCTGAAACCGCAAAAATCGCGATACAAAATTTCGAGAATTCAAAAAATCTCGTTCCCGCTAACGTGCGTAAAATGCGGGCATTGAAATTATCTCTGAACGTTGCAAGTTCCTACGCGAAACAAAGCTTACTCCGAAACTTCTATAACCGAGGCAGCGACTAGTCATTCTCGTTAGAGCGAAATTCACATTTGAACGAAGCGGAGTGAAAAAATTCGCTATCGAGAAAATTCACTTCAAAGAGGCGTACTATAACGAGACTCGACTGAGGATTCGCTGCTGTTGTGGCGCTAACGCGTGGCTTTTTTTTTCTAATTACGTATCGGAATAAAGGATGAGTTTTGCGCGAACCAAGTCACGTCAAATGAAGCGTTAGGAACGTTACGCGAGCTGACGGAAAAACCAAGCGAACCATGAAAAACACAGCCGGGAAACGACGTGGACGCGCAACGCTTCCGCGAATGCCCCGCGATCGAAGTTCCGAGTAAGCGCGAAAAATAGAGTGAGAATCGTCGTGCTATTACGGTAGAACGATCCGAAGGGTGGAAAACTAGCGGAACGCGAAGGTACCCATACAGACAGGAAGAAACCGCGGAATGGTATTAATCAAAATAATAGGGGAGTAATACGACTCGCGTGCTGGAAACTCCGGATTGTTTTTTCCCCTCTCGTTTCAATATTCCTCTCGTGTTTGCACCTCCCGGTGAATTTCGCGTGTATACACCGGCCGAAGAGTGACGTCCCCCTTTGTGGACCGCCATGTTTGATTCGTTCTAAGAATCGACGAAGCCAGAAGGTAGGCGCGCATCTTGGTCCTCGCCGCCCACCTCCTCCTCCCTCCCTTCCCCTTATCTCCATCCTTCGTCGTTCCTTCGATTCCTCTCTTCTTTTTACATCGATCCGTGCCCTCTCGCTGCGCGATCCTCGTCTCGTCCCTTTTGTACCCGCGCGTACGCTCTTCCACGAATTTGTTCGACACGTGTTCTCTCAAAACCCTTTCGCCACTTTTCTCATTTCGCTTCCGTAAATATTCTGAATAGAAAATCGGAGCGAGTCTTTGGCTTTTCTTTATTTTTTGCATACAATGAAAACAAAAATTTGTTGAACGTTTGCATATGTTCAAATAAATATCAAGTAAATTCAAGTAAATATTTGTTTCTATATTTTCAAACAAATATTAAGTAGCTTCAATAAATTTTTATTCTCAGTATAGAGATGAGATAAGTTTATCGGTAGCAGAGTATAGATTTTACATCGTTAAAAATAACAACAAATTCAGGAGCAGAAATCAGGTGAATCGTTTCAAAATGATTTCCAAATTCTCAGTAATCGTAATTCCAAAGAAAGTCATACGTAGTATTCTATCTGGATTGAGGTCCGAGGCGCGTAATGAGGTACGCGCGCGTAACCGTGAATTTGAAATTCTCGATGAGGCGGAGGACTCGTCGAGAACATCCGGTGATTGTTCCCCTCGCGGTTACACACGCGATATTCTACGAGTGTCGCGACCACTCCGCGTCGACGAAACGCGAACTCGTAGAGGGGAATCGATGGGGGCAGCAAACGCGCGTGTAAAGGGTGCACACAGTAGAGGAGAGAGAGAGAGAGAGAGAGAGAGGGATGTCACGGTCACGTGACATCGCGCCATCTCTTGGCATTGGCTCGTCTACCGCTATTTATAACAGCCGCGGTGACACGGTGCGTTACATAAGCTTACATTATTCATATCGCGCCGATGCGCTTCCTTCGTTTAGCCTCGCGTTATCAAGGAAACGTTCTCGCAAGTGGAGCAATTTGTTTCCTCTCCCCAGGAGAAAAATTTCTCGCAATTTCTCTCTCATTGAAAGCTAATTATCTACGTAAATCCCAGCTTTGAAAAATTCTTCCTTTGAACCAGGTCGATTATATAATTGCATCAAAAAAATATCGTTACTGATCATCTGAATAAATGATCAGGAATCGTAATCAGCATAATCGAAGCCGGACTCGACCACAATGAAAATAGAGTTGAATCTTTTTTTTTTGAACATACGCTCACTTCGCAATTAATTAGACTTTAATGAAAGTCGAGTGCGATGATTCTCTTTCGATAATCAAATGCGAAAGTATTTTCATTTCCCTGCGCGACATTGAACTTGTAGCCAGGGAAAGCGCAACTTTTCATTTTCATCCGATCGACGCGCGTGACGACTAATGTGGGAAAAACAAACGGCGTGCGCCAATTAATTGCGCGAATAACAGGAAATCACCCGGCTCGTTGAGTTGCACGCGCGTCGAATCGCTTGAACTCGATCCTGCCGAAGGTATACAAGAAAAATCGTGCGCAGTAAGCAATTTTTTTTCCTACTCTCTTCGGTTCTTGGTGTCATTTATTCTCGCGTTATACGACATCAACAGTGCAATCCGCGTGCATTGCGCTCGCGCGCGGATTACTATTCGCGTTAATTGGAAATTATGCGATACACGAGATTGTCGTATTTGCGCGATACCCGCAGCGATAAAAAACGCGAATCATCGTCAGAAGTATCTATATGTTAACACGCACCTACACGTAAGTGGATATCATTACCGATCAATGGACATTAAAATGACATGATCGATGTGACAGTATCGGTAACCCCTATCCCGCGATATCGTGCTCCCAACTGATTGCTATCGGTTCGTTATTCAATAAAAATTCGAATCGAAGAATCACGAATAATTGTTGCGCGTCACGCGCAGTTGTATTGTATTCTCGTTGTCGAATCGTTCCATTGTGGCTACAGTACAGTATGTACGCACACAAATGAATTACATATATAAAACAATACGAAATCAAGCCCTTATCTCAACGAAAATTGTCTCGTTTTTTATCTATAAAATAATATTGAAAATAATTTTATTATTCAGATTATTCATAGAGGAAAGTTGAGTCCAAATTTGTCCACTGCTCTGATCGGTATTTATATATACTGAGCATTTTATTATTCTATACCAACTATCGAAAGTCAACTCGAACAAGAGTTACACCGAAAGTCGTAATCGTTTCCGAGTACAATTAGCGTCAAACCGCCTGCTGTTGCACTCTTTTCGTGGAATTCCAAGCGATGCGAGGTGTAAGTTTCTGTGCAACATACGAAACGCGGATTTTCTGCAGGTAGTCTCGGAGCGAGATGCCGAAATTATAGGGTTACCTTCAACCGCGAAGAACTGTGGACTTTTCGTTTTTTTCGCGTGACAGATTGATAAAGTATATCATTGCAATGCAGTATGGATAAAAGAGCGAGTATGAGCTAATCGTGCATTCTGGAAAAAAACATGCAAAAAAGACATCGTTTGTATAGAAAAATAGAAATCTTCGTATGAATCAGGTTCGATCTCATTGGTTTTTTCTTAATTAGCATCATAAGTCCAACTTCTCAAACAGTCGAAGCGAACGTCAACTGCGCACCGAATTTTTTGTTGTAACGCTCCGATTCGTTTCTAGATTTGTAAAATTAGATAGCAAAATTGAAGTTAGCAACAGTCCACATTTTCCGACACAAATCGCGAATACGTTCAGCACTCGAGGAAATAAGGGAATTCCGTGACTACGCGATTCGGTAAAGCACTTTCTGGGCTGATAAGAGAAGTCATCACACCCGATAATCGTTGGCAGTTCGATTTGCAGCGAGTATGTTATTTTTTTTCATTTCTCGCGATAAGGTAGCTTTTATCGGGTTACTTCTTTAATACGGTCGTCGATCGCGTGTATTTACCTCCTCGACGCTCTTTTTTTTTTGGTCTGGCTTTGTCCTCGTCACGACGTGAATCACTCGGTCGACAGAAGCGCGAGGATTATTTGCGCTCGATACACTCGAGCGTGATTCTCAATAACAATAATTCCCGAGGTGGATTTTATGATATGTAATTTCGCGCCAAGTGCCTATAAATAATTGCGATATCGAGATATGCACGAGGGGAAGGTTGCAATGTTAGCGAGTGTGGAACTCGAACGCTCCGAGTAGGAGGTACGTACGGCGGAATATCGAGCGCGGTGTGTATACGCGCTCGTCGCAACAGGTGCCGTAATGTTGGGTCACCACTGGTATAGTCTTCGGGGTCACGCAATGGCGATCGTCACTTTTGCGTGAAGTCACGAGAGCTCGCGACGACAAACGAGCTCGATTCACGCTAAGTCCACCTGTTGAATCGTTCGCTCGATTCTTTTCTCGCTTCTCGCCGTGAGAGTCTCGCTTTCGGTGCGAAAATTCTCCCCTTTTTTCTCTCATCCCCTCCCCATCTCTCTCTCTATTTGCACAGCATAGACCATTAATTAGTCTCGCTGTCTCCCGTCTATGTAGATGGCTTAACCGAGCAATTTTTAATCCCACCGGGTTGAGTCACGCCGATAAGATAAGACTTCCCGATTGTAACAGAGAACGACTCAATTTTTCGTGGTTTGGATAAAACTAGAAGCCCAACTCGTCAATAACTTACACGAGTACATTAATTTATCTCGTACGCGTGACGTAAACGAGTTTCGTAATTGCCGAAATAGACGTGACACGTCTGCCTATGCACGAGAGAATTCTTCGTTCGTGGAAATCGACGTTGTATCGAAATCGTCTATCGCGCGATAAGTACAAGCAGAAGATTAGCTACACCTGTCGCGTTCGATTTGATCGTTTATTATGCATCGCGACATTAACTCGACGCGTAACGTGTTGACGATTCGCGCTCGTTTCAACCAAAGTACTCGCAGCCTACAATGCCGAGCGTACACATCCAAGTACGAGCTGCAGCAAAGATGAACAAGAGAATGAAATTCCAATCGCATCTATATTAATTCGATATTCGTGACGGACGCTTCTCGCACGTCGGAACGTGAGCTCGCTCGTTTTCATTCGTAATCAGCTGCGCTAAGCTACTGCATAATAACTCATCCGACTAGAGTCCCAATAAATATCGATGGGAAACGGGAGATTTCGCGTGACACGTCTCGCTCTTGCCGTCTGCGATAAAAATATCGACGTCGATGACTCGTTTATCGAGTGTCACGAATGTTTGACGTGTAATTATACTTGTTTTCCTTTCCGTACCCCCTGCCTACCCGATATTAATATAAATATCAAATTTTACATAAGATCGAAGCTGACAGGAAGCGCGTATTATGCAACGACCTACTGTTTCTGCTGTAATATTTATGACAAGTAAATTATGCGATAAACACCATGTTTATTTTTATATACTCAGCAAACAAACTTGTCGCTTTATTTGTATTCCCATCGAAAGAAGCTTGTAGCACACGCTATTAGATAAAAGTTCAAACCTCTGAAACTTTTCCAAAATTTCAAGATATCTGATCGATTATTTTAGAAAGTTATCAACGAAGTTTTTCAAGTGAATATGATTTTATCATTTAAATATTTGGGGAACTATTTTTCTTGCAATAAATGCTTAGTAAGCAATTGAAACGAGTCAACGAATTGGCTCGTTCGAATAGAGTTTCAAAGTTATACGTCGATAAGTTAATACTGTAAGAGAATTTCTCATAATAGTTAATGTAGAAGTTGGGAATCACGGTAAATGGAAAAAATAAACAATTTCGAGTCGACGTTGATGAAATTATCGTCATGAATATGAACGTGGTAGGGTCGTTTGTGTACGGAAGATCCAATTCGAATGGATCGGGCGAGCGGTCGAGTCTCGAGTACGCAACAGGCGTCGCGCGCAATGATCGAGGAGGGGCAAGGAGAACGATAGAGAGAGAGAGAGAGAGAGAAGAAGATAAGTAGGGGGTGAGAGGGGATCCTCGAGGCCCGACAGACTGACGCCAGGAACCTCGCCGGGCGAGACGCCCGAACGACGCGCCGTCGTGTGCGTAACGCGGCTTTGCACGTATAAATACACAACTTTCTCTCTTTCTCTATCTCGATGCCTCTCTTTCTTGATCACCCCGCGTAATGAATAAAAGAAGAACCCAATAAAGGAGCGAGCATTTTCTGATTTAACAAGAGTACTCCTAGAGAAACAGCACAATATGTTATTCCGCCACTGTTCTTTATTTCATTTCGTTCTCCTCGGAATTTCGAGACTTATCGATTTTGGTCTGATATACGATATTGGGTCGACGAGAGGAACGAAATTGAAGTCGATTGGGTCGCGTTTGGAGCCGGAATTATTAACAATAATTGTGGAATAAGTGAAAATATCCTATCAAGTCGTAAATTGAGGTACGCGGTATGTAGCATATTTCTGTTTCGTTCGGGTGACAATTTATCCCAAGGAATCTGGGGCAAACATGTGAGCGTGAAAAAGCAACGACGATTCGTCTAGATGCGAGTAATCGATATTCGTTGCCGGCAATTAAAACCGTCGAGAGGCAATATTCCTGGTAGCCTCGTCGAAAGGCTAGAAGCCTTTTGCACCGAAATTTTCGAATATTCATAATGTTATTTTACTCGCTGGGCCACGAGAGGAGGGCAAGGACGTTTCACTCGTTCCCCAGGCTGTGGATTTCTCCGAAGCGGAACACAACCGAGATGGAAAACGAGGTTGCGATGACCCGATGGGGACCCTCGTCTCTCTCCACCTCTCTCGCTCTTCCTCTCTCTCTCTCTCTCTCGCCGTCGAGATAACGTTTCGTTACCCGTCCAACCGAATGCTAGCCGCGAGAACTTTCACGATCCAGCGATTTATAGGCTGCATCGCTTTGATCCAATCTTTGGATCTGTCTTTCACGCTTTTTTACGTACTCGGAATTCTCGAACGCAGAGAGGAGTTTCACTTTTCTTTCCATTCCTGACACGAAAATTGTCGAATACCTCTTTGGAATGGCGCGACAAAGTTTCGTCGTCCACTTTAATTCAACTCGAAGCTCTCGTCCTTTGTATTACGGATTTTGTTGTTGACTTCCATAACGATCGTTAAGGAAAATCAACGTCGACACCTCTCGAGCGTAATGATCTTCACCTCTTTCGATTCGCGTTGACAACTCGCCAAAAGATTTTCTTCTCGAAACTCGGCACTACCCGGAATCCAAAGTGAGAAGAACCAGAAGTCTTTATAACAGCTCGCATTTCCATGGCTAGCGAGGTCTCGTAAAACCCGGCTCGCGTGGTCCGAGCTCTGTTGAAATTAGTTCTGACGAGGTGGAGCTTTAGAGCGTTTCGGAAAGAGAAGCCTCCACCTAACAGCCGCTCGTTTTACGAGCCGTACGAAGAACCGAGAGAAACGAAGCACGCTCCCTTGAATTATCAAACCTTTGGAGTCGTGAACCGAGAGAAGCCGATTTTTATAATTCGACGACGTCTCTCGCGTCGCGGATAGAGCGAAATCGATAGATACGTTTCCGCGAAAAATTCGGTTCTGTTGATTAATTCTCGAGAGTGACAACAACTCGAATAAAAAGACTCGAGGATCGTCGACGCGTGAATTCAAGACTCGGCATTGGACAAGACCAATTGAGCTCTGATTGAGGAACAGTCAATGATACTCGAGGTTAAGTTTGGACGAGTAACGTCGAGTAAAATGAGAATTGAGGGGAATTCCGTAATGATCGTTGACGAAATATACCAACTTCAGTTCCTTAATTATTCCCACAAGACCGGAAAATTCATTTTTTAGCAATCTCAATAAGAGATTTAATAAAAATGATCGAAAGCCGTTTCTTCGAGGTAGTTGGAAAGTTAAAGAGAGAGATGGATTTGAGGAGCAGTAAAACAAAATTACGAATGCGATAGTGCGAACTATAAAAAGAA
>NCVS01000421.1:164242-175036 GCA_003055095.1 Goniozus legneri
TGAAATTGAAGCTAGGGAAAGGGAATCGCGAAAGTAGAGAGGAAAAATGAGTTTTCGTGGGACCCACAGAAGCTGCCGAGACAGTCCCGGGTATTAAGAAGCTCTCTATCTCTTTCTTTTTCCGTTCTTTGCGATTATTCTTGGATATCCCGGGACCCAGTAATAGAACTTCACTCCCCGTGTTACTTACAACAACCACATGCGACGAAAAGCAGCACGAGTGGTATACCCAACGGGAGGAGAAGGCGTTAAAGCCTTGCTCACAATTGCATGGAATATTGTCAGCGAGCCAGCGGAGCGTGCCTCATTCATAATTTTACGATCCTCGAATCTAAAGATATTCCTCTGCCGTTTTGTTTATTCGAAAAATATTCCCGATTATTTAGTGGATGGAACGTAATGATAAATTGCAACGATAATTTTTCCTAATGCGATCGTTAATAAACAAAAAGAAAAATATGGAACGTCGACAAGTGTTGTGGAAGTATTTCTGGAAAAGTAATAGGTACTTGGAAAATACCGAGTGAGTATAACAAAACAGAAAATTCGTTTGCGAAAAAAATATGGAGATGGAAAAAATTAGTCATGAGTTGGAGATACTCCAATCGTTATAACTCATATCTTTTAGAAATAAAACAAACTGTAATAGTTATAGGACGCCCTTTATGTAGGTATGGCTAGCCATGTAAGCAAAAAAATGAAATGGAAGAAACAGTTGAATATTTCACATCGAGAAGGGAATATCGTAACTAAACGTGAGAGAGGGAGTTTCAGGATGACCGGTATGCGCTATCTATAGATCCTGGAGCTAGTATACACAGCACGGAAATCGTCTTGCACAAGAGAGCGATTCCGCGTCTCTCTGACTCGGAGGTGATCGGCGCGCCCACGCTCGTTTGCGTTAACGACGAGATTGAGAATCCCCGATCCCACGGTGGCTACTCTTCGAGCACACCCACCCACACGCACCACCAGAACGTACACAAACCGGGCCCGCGTATAAACCAGTTTATGCGGATGTCGCCTTTTGCATTAAAACTCGTTAGTCCAAGAGAGTTTTGGCATTTGACGGAAATTTGTAGTGTACACTAGAAATATACATGGTGGTCCAATCTTGTTGAGCTGTTTTATTCATGAATTCTATATAATCTATTCTCTTTGAATCGCTATATATTTTCCAATATTCAGCAAAAAATATAATATTTATTACAATTCGCTGTATGAATATAGTATTTGTTATCAAATAGCAATTCCAACTTTTTATTTTATAAAAGTTTGAAGAAGTTCGTTCGACCCAGTATGTAAATTTAGTATTGAGAGCATAGTTAATCGCAAAAGGAAAATTTTTATTTGCATTTGAATTCATGTTCGATAAAATTGATTTGATGCAAGTATAGGAGAAACTCAAGGAAATTTTTAACCCTTTTTTATCCCGACAAATTACGTATCTTCTTTGATAAATAATGAGATAAATAAATTTGAAACGTTTGAGCATAAAATGCTTGGTTTCGTTACCAAAATTAATTAAAATTGCACAAGGTACGAGAGTTTGAAAATAAATAAAGAATAAAATTATCGAATATAAACAAACGATTATAATATATTCTGCCTATAGACTATGTATAACTCAAAAATGATGCGTTCGTTGTTTGACGTATCGCAATCTCTCTACCGTATGAAGAAAATGTGGCTATTCTGAAATACACGCACACAAACAACTTGCGATTCGTGGAAGTTCTCGAGGAATAATGTGGAAATAAGTTTCGCGAGGGTGGGCCACTATCTCGACATTCTAATCGAGGCCGGCTCAGCCCAGTTTTAAATAGATTGAGAACGTGCGCGCGCGACTCCACGGCCTGATAAGAGACGCTGAATTATCAATGACGCAGCAGAGCGGCAGCTGCCTATGCATGTGTGTGTGCGAGAGAGGAAGAAAAGGAGAGAGGGAGAGGAGTTTGAGATTGATGTATAATCGATATCGAGCGACGGTATCGTCCGTCGTTATCGCGACTCGAATTTTCCTCTGTCTCTCTTGTTGACTAATCCCTCCCATATCCCCTCCATACGGTTTAAAGAACGGACGATCGACTGAACCAATAAACAACTCTCGTTATCGTCGCGCGTTATCGCTTCTCTGCGTCCGCTCTTTCTCTCCTTCCCTCTCTCTCTCTCTCTCTCTCTCTCTCTCTCTCTCTTTCGTCTTCTCTCGCAGTGCTCTTCTGGGAGAACTCGCGGAATCGAGCGTATATAAACAAGGAAATTGCAACGCAAGTTCACGAGAACGGCCAGACTCGCGCGGTACGACGAGATCGTCGCATTCTTGCAGGCTCTCGTAATTAACGACTGTAGCGAGTCATTAATGCATCTGCGACTCTCAGCCAACGAGTCACGGCATCCACTTGATCGCGCGATTAAGGTACTCGCCGTGAAAATTGATTCTTTTAAAATATTACTGAAATTTACAACGGAAACTAGTTGCACCGAATTATAGTTTCTAAAGTTTGGATACGCATATTTGATTTTTCTGTTTTCATGTAAACTGAAATTCAAAAATCGATCGATTTGATTACACTTTATTTTCACGAATTTTGATACCGAGTGTATCATAACAGCAACTTTATAAAAATAGAAAGATTCTAAAATTGGTGCCTGATTTCGACGAAAACCAAACGGAACTCCAGAAACGAGAAGCGAAAGAAGGAGGGAGAGAGGAGGGATAACATCGAGCGGAAAAATAGGAATTCATGGCCGCGAGTTACGATATCGCAAAAGCCATGCAGGAGAGATAAGGGACTCGGTACATGCGTGTGGTTCGTAAAAAAAAAGAGCGCAGGAAAATATAAATAATAAATAATATTTACTCGACTGCGGTAATTTGGCGCGTTCTCATGTGGGGAATTGCGAGCGCACTGGTAGACGTAATCGTAGCGCGTAAATACGTATAGAGAGAGGCAGAGAGAGATAGAGAGAGGGAGGGAGGGGAGGGAGAGGGTAAATGCCGCGAGGAGACACGTCGACGGTCGTCACTTGTCGATCTCGCTTGCGCAAGACTGGCGGAGCTGCCCCGGACGGTATTCAGGTGCGCGTGGGGATTCCTTTTGGCGCCGCTCGTCTGGCGCGCTAACCCACACACGCGCACACGCACCGAGTCTGCCAGAGATCCTCGCTCGGGTCTTACCCAATCGCGCTGAATTAATATTTCCCAAGAAACAACTAATACACACGTCTCCTCTCTCTCGTCTTTTGTTCATTGACGATGCCACTTTGCAGTGCGAAATCTGCCGGCGAGACAACAAACTATCGCACGGCACGTATAAAATTGTACGTGCCTCGCGGTACACGACAAATAATTTTCGCGTAACCGGTGCTAACTGACAATCTATAATTTCTGATAATTAATGGATCTACTTTGAATTTACGTTCTATTTACATTTCGTAATAACAGGGCGATATACGTTACTTCGTATTTTAATTAATTTACTACGCGAGATCAGATTCGGATTTCAAATTTGCTTACACAATAAAGATTTCATTTGCATCATTGTGTTTTGTCAATTTGACAGTCAATTGCATACTCGTATAACGGACGTATTATTGCTGCATCTTTTATGATCTAGATGGAATAAATTTGTTGCAAATTCGATGAATAATCGTTTAGCTAAGTGTTTGCGATTTATGACAGCTAATTGCTCGATTTTTTATTTTCCGACAAACGATAGGATTGGTTAATTGTGGGTAGCATCTATCAGCAGTTATTACGGAGCAGATCAAAAAATAGATTTTATTCGAATGCGACTGATCGCTCGAGTCACATTAATTTCGAAATGTCAATTACACATACCTAGTAGATATTTCTTACCATAAATTTTTCATGAGACATTTTATCAATACTCTTCTAAATTCTAACAGAATCGATATAACAAATTAGCGAAATAAGCATTCTGTCGAAGAGAAATAATATCGTTAAATTTCGCAATAATCCGACTGGAATAGAGCTTATTAACAATAAACGTTTATCACTATTGTCAATAATATACTAAGAATAACTACGCGATCTTCTCAGTGCTTAAATTGTGTACAAACGAATAATTTCACTCGGTGCGAAGCGAGTCAGCGAGGAGAAAAGGGATCCCTTGGCACCTGCTGACTGATTCGAGATTCCGTCTATTTTCGTAGAGGGTCGTAGCTAGGCGCTCGCATTCTCGGCCGGCTCATTCACTCGCGCCGAGGATCGGAGATTGATAATGAAGACTCCCGCGCGAAACATTGGAATTTTCATCCCGTAATTTGGAAAATTTCGCGTAGATCGATGCCGCACGGGGTCAATCGAAAACACTGGACTCGTCGCGGACGACAGTTTTGATATGCATAAGTGTATATATGTACGTAACCAGTGGGTTGCGCAACTGGCGCCTGCCCGATGGTCGGTTTAATTCGATGCGACCGAATTTGCATTTCGGTCGAGTGATGCTCTTCCCCATCCGCGTCCCGTCATTATTCGAGCCCGCGCAAAACCTTCCTCTGACCTGACTTTAAATCGCGCCCGACGACACACGCCAATTATATACCGTATTTTAAATCGCATATTGAAACAGGAGTACCGAATTTCGACGATTTAAAGATTTCCAGGACTCCGATAGAAATGAGAATATTCTTCTAAAAATCTTCTCATACATTTACTACAGTAATTTATTTTTGTTACATTTTCAGAATATCAGGAATTATAAACTGTTTATGAATTTTACAATATCAAAAAAGCAGTGCTTCTACTCCACTCGTATCAATTCTCGGATAAGCCCGTTAATGTAGAATTTTCACTGCCGCGGCCGTAATTCGAACTTTCGTGTGTACGAACAATAAACCAAGTAATATTTATCGACGCATTTTTGCGTGGTGTCGTGTGCGTAATGGAGTTTGCTTTATCGCGAAAAAAGAGCGCGATAAATGCGAATCATTTCGTTCATATATATGTATATACCAGTGCGTAGTCTATTTTCAGAGTTATTATCGCAACGGGAGAAATTCTTACTTGACAACATTTCGTATATCGTTCCGCGAATTTTCTTCTCGCTCGCGCGAAATTGCCTGGACATGATAAACGCTCGAAATTAATCGTTGTAGTACTCCGATGGAAAGATTTTCAATTCGCCTAATGGTATTTTCGTTTCGATCTTGAGTTTTTACTCGGATTGATTTATCGTAAGAAAAAAAGTAGTCGGAGAGGAGCTTCGTAAGCGAAAGGATGACCACCGAAGCATAGAAACGAGCGCGCGAGAGAGCTTCCATCTTCCATGCCGCGTGACGTCCAGAAATAAAACGCTCCGGGGACGTCGATTCATAGAGGGAGAAATCAATAGCTCAGTTCACTCGTTTGAATACCAGCAACGGCTATAAAACTCTCGGGAAGTCCGGAGTGGAAATTCATTCGAATACGTTCTGGAGAACAAGAAAAACGAGAGTGACTGGTCAATCCTGGAGTGTATAGAAACAAAGCGACGCTGCGTTATTCGTTTGAGAAGTGTCACTAGGTCATCTAAAATTTTTTGAAATAAAAAAAAAAATATTTTTTTATCGAATTTAAAGCATTTAGAGTATCAGGTCATTTATGATTGGAGATTGATCAAAAATTTATCTGCCCGGTGTTCATTCACTGGACAGTTCACGCTACAAGTTCGATCTCGATATTTCTTTTTCAATTTTGGTACATGCACCTCGATTTAAATGAAATATAAAAAAATTCAATTAAAAATTTTACTCGACTGGATAAAATTTGATCCGAGTACAGAATGATAGGAATTTCGTCCATAAGTACACACCTTCGCACGTATAACTACATAGATATCTCTTGAGGTAGCTACCTCGCTTCCAGTCTTTCGGCAAGATCGATCGAGTGGACCTGACTCGTATTAGAGGCGAGTATTCGCGGGTGCTCTAAGCTCCTTCTACTACCTGTACGTGTAATACGTGTAACGGTAAGGCGCGAGCGTCGACTTCCGCTTCCTCTCTCTCTCTCTCTCTCTCTCCCTCCGGCTGTAACTCCCACCATTTTGCCATCCAGCAACTCGCTAGGAGCTTTCAAACTTAACGAGGCTAGCCCCCAGGAGTTTTTACGAGCGCAGTTTATGGAATCGCGCCAGCTGTGCTCGCGATAAACTCGCCCCCGCCGCGCTAGAGCTCACCGTCCAATACAACGTTATAACTCGCGGCCGTCGCTGCACACCTCGCAAACAACCCCCACCCAGCGCACCCCTGTCGTTATCCTCCCTTCTGCCAGCCGATCGTTCGATTCGCGCGCCGTACATCCCGAGTTTACGCGCGACGTAGTCCGGCTACGTGAGCCCCGAGAAAAATCGTTTCCGGGGAAAATTTAATGCGAGAGCCCACTGGTTATGTACAATGTGAATTTTACTTTGATTTGCCGATAAATTTTTCATCCGCCGAGGGCGAAAGGTTTATGGGAGTTCCGTGGAAAGCGAGACGAAGGGGAGTGATTTTTCTCTCGGGGTCGAGAGATGAATTTGTAACTAGCCGGAATCAATTTGATTGATTATTAGCGCGATGCGGTATAACAGGATTTGGTAGTATCTTTCTATGGAGGGATCTGTAAACTATGGGAGTTCCGAATTTTTGATTACCGTTCAGTTACGTTGATTAATGTATCTACATGTAGCTATAGCATACAAGATGATCCAAAATACCATCTCAAAGTTCCTTCCGATTGACTTATGAAAACCTAAAATATTAAAGGAAAAAAGTGATACGAAAAAAACGTAGATGTATGTAATGTTAGCTCCCCATTTTTGAAAAATGAAACTAAAAAATTGTGCTCTATTTGTACTTATATTGTACGATACCAACGAAAAAATTTAAAAAAATCATATAATCATATTTAAATTACCTGGCCTGAGGTTTATGGCTTGTTCTCGTAACCTAGAGCTCAATAAAAATAACTAATAAAAAAATATTAGATTTCGGAAAAGTTTCTCGCAAGTTTCCACGTAACCCCAGCACTATATGTGTAACTCCGAAAATTTGAAACAGATTTCAGTATCGGCAGGAGTTATGTACATAGTACCTGGGTCCCGCGGAGACTTGCGAGAAAGTTTTGCGAAACCTTATATCCTTTAATTAGTTATATTTAATTAAGCTTTAGGCAACAAGAGCAATCCAGAAACCACAGGCCTGTTAATTTAAATATAAATATATATTTTAAAAAATTTTTTTCGTGTCGTACAATACAGTAGAAACAGAGTACAATTCAGTATAATTAAAAGTTTAATTTTTCAGAAATGGGGGGCTAACATTAAACAGACAAAGCGTAGCCTTTTATAACATCCTCCAAATCGAGAGAGCGATCTACCAATCGCAATTGTAATAGCATAAAAAGTAGATCCATGTGACATCAGCGTGACATTAAAATCGGCTCGATTCAAAATGTCACGACGCGTTGGAATACACTGGAGAGGGAATTGATACGGATCCGAGGACGAGTGACAAAAGCTCTCGTTGCGCATCGATGACATCATTCGACTCTCGCTCGGTGCTTTCGCACGCTGTAGACATTCTCGTCGTGCCAATTTTATGGAGCGAAACAATTAACCAGATCCCGTGAGTTCGGATTATAAACATGAATGAACTTATAAGAACGGGAAAAAAAAGTTTCACCTCCCCAACGATTTTTATCTACCGAACGATGAATTACAGGCCTCGGCTGGGCTACTCGACTATGACTGGGCTCTAAATTCGCTTCTCCGAAAAATACATATCGGGTAACCGGGAAATGTCCGCGTTTGTCTACCAACAAAGGATATAAAGCGAATTAGCTCGTTTCGTGTCGGCAGACAGGCATTAGTCACTTTTTGCGATAGGTTTAAACGACCGCGAAGGACGCGTTCGCGCGAACACGCGCGCTTTATCGAATAGCGAATTCGATATGGCGAATTCGTGATCGTGTGATTCGTGTGTGTGTGTGTGTGTATTTTCATCGTTCGTTTCTGTCTACTTGTGTATAATTATTAGAACCACTTTATTCGGGTAACAGCAAGATAAATCTGTGGTACATGTTATCATTTTATGCCTACTCGTGTCACTCGGTAAAGTATTCGGTTATGAAAAAATAACAAAAATTCACAGTTTCAATATTCAACGGTGTAACCGACCGTCACGACGCGACCAAAATTCTAAGTACATGTTACCAGCAGAATAGTTAAAACTGGGTTCAACTCTTTAACTAATTCGGGTTGTAAATATAATTACCACAGCTTGGCACAAATGTACTGAATAATCGGTTAATGCTACTTAATTGCAGTTTACTAATCGATGTAGTAAAATTGAAACAAGTTTTTTCAGTGTAATTGTCGCAAACTTTCCGCTACGCGGTTTCCAATTCGATGAACTCTCCATCATTTCCCTTTTTTCTTCTTCCACGACTATCGACAATAAGAAGATCGTACGACTTTAAAAACTTGCCACCTATCCGACTGATCGGGCGTGGAAATTTACATATGAACCGCAAGTTTCACCGAACCAATCCACTACACGGCGCGCGTCTGCATTAGACACCGCGAGCTTCGTAATCTCTTTGAAATAATAAAATAACCTCCAAGTGGAGCGCTCCTACAGATTCGTTCATCTACTTTTACCAGTCGACTAAGGTCAATTTGGTCCGATAAAATTGCGATAAATTCGTCCGAACCACAAAATTATTTCTATGAGTGTTGTGATAAATTAATCGGATATTCGGTGTTGTGAAAGTTGAAACAAATTGACGATCGACAACGATACTCTTAGAACGAACCTGTATAATCTCTGTACAGAACTGTGCACCTTGCTCGGTCGTCTCGCAACATTGGTATCGTCGAAGTCCCCTACTCTCTCCCTCTCTCCCTCTCTCCCCCAGACCGTTGCTATTACGCGCGCGATCGCTTTGACGAGCTTGTGACGCGTCGACGCGGCGAGGCGGTCTAAAAATACCGACGGCTTCCCCGTCTGGTCTGTACGGAGAGAGAAAAAAAAATTAACCTAAATTACTGATTCCGTCGTGATAAGCAAATGAACGACAGACAGTCGAGTCCGACGCTCACCGCTTCGATTTGAATACTTATACCGCGATTTTCTTCTCGAGCGTTCTACGCATTTTCATAGTTGAAAAGAAACCTATTCCGTATGAACTCTAGCAAGATTTAATTGCAAATAGAGTTCTCTAATTAGAATTCACGGTCGAGAATCGTTAATTTTGTAGCAGGCGAAATTACAAAACTTCAGCGTGGCGGTCTTGTACGTCGTACAGGACGTGTTGCGTTCGTCAGGTGCAGAATCACGGCTAAAACTCTGACGTTTGGTCAGGTGCTCGTAAGTACGCTTCGGAGCGAGTACGAATAGGCTCTGGTGGTGCCGGAGGCAAGGGGATCGATTTAACGAGCGGCTCGCGCAAAATCGTAAAACGCGTCGAGTTAATCTGCAATTAGCTACCGACTGCTAGCTGCTTTATTCAGAGCTGTTCACATATGGTTTAATTTATAGAGACAAGTTTTAAAATAAATCTTATTCTTCTGTATGAAATACGGTATAAATCGATAGGCCTCTTCGCTGGGATTTCCCAAGTTTTTAATTTCCGATATCCTCGGAATCGGAAACTTTTTAGTTTCGAAAACTTCCTGAGTGCTCTCAAGCCATTTATAACGAATACGGTTGCTTTTACGACTCGTGTCCACTTGACGTTTAATGTCAAAATTTTTATAGAAAGCCTATCAGTATCGTTTTATAATAAAAAAATAAAACCATCGTATTCACTCAATTTCTTAACGAATGAGAGATATTCAGAGTTTAGTAAAGTTTTCATCGGATTAGATTGTGCATGCGTGTACGAGTTTACCCGCTCCCTTGAATTAATTCACGTGAGTGATTTTCATCGAAGCCGCAAAATTGTATACAATCAATGCGTTAGAGTGAGAAGAGGAAAGCCGCAATCTTGGTAGTCTCGGGAGACTCTGAAATAAAATAAGCAGGTGGCCGGCAGATGTCTGCGTCTCCCGTGTCTCGCCTCGATTGCAAGATCCGGGCGATACTGTCTTCGTGAAAGGTGTTCTCGCTTTCGCGATTAGAAGTGCAATAAAACAGTTTCAATAACGATAATTTAATAAAATTATTCATTCGCAGTTGTGAAAATTTTATAGCTTTGAGAATTTTTTATAATTCTTCTTCATCATTGTCACGTAATACACGATCTGGTTCAATCCGGAGTAATTTTCAGGCGTTGGGCGAAGAAACAAAGGCTCTACTACAACATTCGCCATCAAGGATAAGAACACGCGCGCAAGTTTTTCGAGTGCGTGGGCGCTAAGAGAGGAATTCTCTATGGGTTACGGGGTTGAGATCGTTGCGGAGGGGTGCGTAGAAAAAAAGAGTGGCTCGATGAGGAAGCGAGGGCTCGCGCATATTTACCCACGAACTTACCGCACGCGAAAGGTAACCCCCCCCACGCACCCCTCTTATGATTCCCTCCCGTTGATATAGGCCCCGGGTATTCATACACGTCAACGAAACGAAAGAAGAGCGAGAGAAAGAGTTGTTCCTCTATATATGTATATACATGTTGCCTAGCAACTGGATTGAACGCGCGGATTCTCAAGCTCTCGTCCCTTCGCCGGCCCATTCCCGCTGCTTTTCCGTTCCTCTCTCGTGATTTTTTAACCCTCGTGTACCAGAGATCGTGTCGCCCGCGCTTCCGCACGTCGAGCCGACCCTCTGCTGCACTTCTCTCCACTCCAGTCCGACCAATCCGTACTCGCGCGC
>NCVS01000421.1:175140-244017 GCA_003055095.1 Goniozus legneri
ACACACACACACACACACACACACACACACACACACACACACACACACACACACGTACGCCTTTAAGCTCGCAAATATGTCGCGCAACGACGGATCAATGCATCCCCACGATCCCCCCTCTTATAACTCTCTGCTTTCTCTCTTCTCTCTCGTTATATGAACGCCCGCACTTTACCATCGTCCGACCGAACTCGCGACGCACGGTAATTATTAATCCGATATTATTAACGGTACGGCACATCGATCGACCTCTTTTACGTCCCTTGACACTTTCGGAGTATACAGAGTTTCCCAGTTCAACCGGACTCAATTTATAGAGCTTATAGGTTTTTGAATTTTAGGATACATTTTTTGGTTCAAAAATCACGAATTTTTTAAAGGTAGCCTCTTTTAAATGATTAAAAAGTTTTCTTATAAATTAATCAACTTTTCATCGAAGCGCCTGATTAAGAAAAAGAAAAGATACGTATTACTCGAAATCTCGAGCTCTACAAATACGCTCTGTTAATCGTTTGACTGCTGACGAGGGCTATCGCGCTCTTCTTATGTTACGCCAAAAATGCGAAGAGTGCTATAGCGCTCCTTTTTATGTTCGATGCCTAGACTGCGGAGAGCGTATTAATGCTGATACAAAATGAAGTAAAGTACAGTAACACAAGTGACGTTCATCGTAGAATACATCGTACGAAAAGTGTTTTACGTTTTCTCCCATACACGAGCAATGAGTGCCGTAGTTTTGGCACATGTCTGAAAAAATACGTCAGCAGCCAAACGGTTAAGTAGATTCGGTTGAACTGGGGCACCCTGTATACATATACACCTCGAACCCATTCACGACTATCTAGATCTATTGATGCGTTTGACAGTCGATCTCTCGGCTTTCTTCTCTTTGTTCTACCTTCTCGTCAAATTTTTTTTTTCATCGAGCTCGTTTATTCCAATCGGTGTCGGCAAAAATGTCGGCTCGTGCATCACCGAAACGAGGTTGTCGTCAGTTTAGTCCCGTTGTGACAACAATCGGTTTTACAACCCATACCGTGAACATTCCGTGACGATATTGCATCGTAAATCGCTTTCTATGTTGCGAGCTGCGTCCGGTAAGGCTTTCTTACATATGTCTCGTTGATAGCCCATATCCCCTTTATCGCGCGATTTCGTATATGAAGCGCATTGATTTAACTATCTGTGCATAACGTTAGGGAACAGTTCACTTTTCACGCCGATTCGATCTCGATTAATAAATTCTATTCTCAAAAATCCAATCAAGGTAAATATATTTATTGAAATATCATTACGTTACTGAAAAGTAGCAAAAATTTGCTAATTGAATCGATCGGAAAGAAGAAAGAGACCACGATAAATTTAAAAAATTGCTAAGTTAAATTTGCTAATAACCCAGACTCATCATCGCAATCTTGCAAGAAAATCAGTTCAATTTCAAGTAAATTAGGACTTTCAAAAAATGGAATGGAATGATCGATCCATTTTCGCCAAGATTTCGAGATTACGTTACCAAAATCAGCGAGGTACGTAGATCCGATCGTTAGCCAAAGCCACAGTTCCTTCGGTAACCAGGGTCAAAAGCGCCCGAGGGTAAGGGCGAGTTATAAATGCAGGTCAACTCGGAGGGTTCCCCCGTTCATTTTATCCCCATCCCACCCGTTCGAGTCGCTCGTATCCCGCCGGAATCTTCGCACGACGTAGTCGAGGGAATCCGGAATAGCTGCCGCGTAGAAAACGAGCGTGCGCACACGCGGCCCCAACCTCGCGCTAGGTTATGACCGGAATAGCAGATTACCCGTTTACGAGACCGGGCGGTATACCGAACCGTTGGATTTTATTGAATTCGCCGGATACTCGACCTAGCGATATATAGCGAACGACCCTCCTTATACGAGAATCGGCTTTTTCCCAAGACGAGGGACCAAGTTACTCATTAGACGAAGGAATTTGAGGAAGAGTCGATCGTAAAACCGATAATAGAATTACCTACCCTGGTCCAAAAATTACAATCGAGGTACCGATACAGCAGATTGCGACAAGTTCTCAATCTCGTGGTTTCGAATTTTTATTCCCCATTAGTCCCCTCGCTGTCAAACGAAAAATTTGATTTAGAACAAGACACCTAAATTTGATTTAGAAGTCTGTATTGTAGAAGATTTTATTTTCCTGGTTTAAATTTTAATCCAATTAATTTTCTCACAACAAGTCTGATGTGAAGAATACAATTAAAATATGCTTTATTTTAATGTTGAATAAATTTATTCACTCTTTTGACTAGGGAAAGAAAATCTGAAAAATCCAAAAAGCGACTTCTTTGAAACCTCTATCTTGTTATTTTTAGGATGACGAAAAACGTACTTATACATATATTTCGACGAAGGTAAAGAGTTACTAACCACTGGCACAAGATCTTCTTTTTCCCTTTATTTTTTTTACTTCGCAAAGCACGCAAGCTCAAAGAAGCGCAGCGTAACACAACGATCATCCCTTCCAATTAAGGTGGCGCCTTCCACTCGGTCGACAGACAGAAGAGCTCGGGAGAGGTAAAGATACGCGCACGTGTTCATTCGTGGTCGAAAAGGGATACGACGGGAGAAGATGAAACGCGGAAGCCCGAAGTGGCAGAGGCGTGTGTACGAATAGGAAAGAAGCTGAATCGGAGTTGCAACCTGACGGATATAATTGCGGAACTTTCCGTTCCGCGTTTATTTCTTTTTTGCGGCTTCTCATTCGCGAATTGTGGGGTCAATTACTCAGAGTCATTGTACGGTAAAACATTAATTTGTTAATTCTTAAGATTAAAATTTGAGAATATGCAAAGAGAATAAGTTCAAAAAAAGAACTTACAAACTTTACAGAATTTTTATTACACATTTCTAGTAAAATGATTTTTCCGTTATTCTACCTCTTGAAGCTATAATATTTTACTATTTTTTTTATAGTTCAGTCCTTTTGCGAGAGAGAAATAGTAAAATATATATGAATTCGTACTAAAGATTTTTTCAATGCAATAATCGAATTTCAAAAAAATATGTGTAGCGCAAAGAACCGATCGCGTCACGTGAAATTATTTAATCTACTCTCTCATGGAGAATGTATAGTAATCCGATAGTCCTGGCATCTCATATTTCGTAGGTCGACGCCTCTCAGTGTGCCACCCCTCGAATGAATATACCCTCATTTCCGTCATACACGTGTTATCCGCTGTGGCAAATGAACATTTGACCTTTCGAGGTACGATTCTATTCGAACCTCCTCCGCTCTATGGTTCTCACATACCGAATTTTGTACGCGTGTTCAACCTCGTCACGAGTGGGTGTCGAAAATTCCATCTAAAATTTTTCGTACTTTCCGATGAAATTTTTCATGCAACTTCCGTCTCGCGAACTTGTTTCGTTTTAATCAAAGCTCGAACGAGGATAATGAATTCAACGAGGGCGGAAAATTATTTCGCTCGCGATTATATACCTCTCGCATGCAGTCAATGAGACCACTCTCCGAAATTATTTCTCATTTCTCGATATCATTTCCACGCTGATTCTAATACAATAGATTGAACGATTATGCCGACCTATTATCACGCCGCTACTGTCGCAGACATCTCGATACGAATTCACGACGCCATTAGTGGTCTCCTGGCAATAAGAAAGGACGAGGTATCTCGTCCAATCCAATTTTTTATTGCTCCACCCACCCTCGTTCCCTTTTATGTCTTCGGTCGTATTACTGAAAAACTTTCGACTCGTATAGAGACTCCCTGCGCACAACTTGTTTTCCTCATCGCTTATAGCCCGAATCATTTTTAACTTTTCGACTCGAATTAAAACGATTTTAATTTGACAATGATCCAATTCTTAACGCAGAAAGTAAATATTAGCAGTTTGTGAATACTTATTTATCTATAGGGAAGAGTATTTAGTTTCAGATACGAATCCAGTCCTGGGTGGAAGCGTGATAGTCATAATAGTAGTATAGTACTAAAAGTATTCTGTGCGGAATGATATCGAGGGTGAGTACAAGTGTTGCGACAAGAACACGAGGACGATTGTATTACACGTAAGTGTGATGTCTATGCGTATGTTTTCCCAGCGCGCCTTCCCAACTTTCCTTATTCTTTTGTTACAACAAAGCTCCTCCCTCTTTTCTTCTCCTACCTTTCTTTCCACTCGAGCTTACCTTGTTTTACGAGGGCATATTTTCTCTGGCGTGACCGCGGAACGAGGGCGGCCGTCCTAGGATATAACCTTTATGGGGTTTTCTGGAATTAAACGAAGCTCCGGCTGCCCGCGCGGAACTCCCATCTCTCCTTCTTCTGTCTTCTTCCTTTCCCTTCTTATCGTTCTCTCACGTACGCGCGAGTTTGCGCTCGAGAGGTCAAGTAGTAGCGATGCGTGGGTATGTCAGCCGGGCTCGAACTCATCTTCTCGTTGATATCGGATTCTCGTGCTCATTTCTCTTCATTCTCGTACCAGGCAAATGCGATTAACAGTCGTTTCTCTTCTCTCTCGATACTCGACGAAAACGTGAAAAAGAATACGTTATGTCTTCATTTATCTTGATATTCGCGTAGCAATGGGTAAATCCGTCTCGTTGTATGGCTTCCGACGCTTATATATAATTCGATGAATAATAGAAAGACCCCAGCATATGAAATTAGGTGGATCGAACGGGAAACTCCGTTCGGAGACGAAAAATGACGAGAAACGAGGTTGAGAAGGAGTACAGCCGTAGTTATCCCAGGGTAGGAAGTGGATCGCAGTCCCGGTCGGTTATGCAATATCGAATATTGACTATCTGCCAGCGGCAGAATGCCACCCGAACCGATGATTGGACGATTGGACCATCAAATAATTGGATCTCATGAATAAGAGTCATCCCGTGGAAATACCTCCACTCGCGCAACGGTTCTCGCGTGACCGTCCGTTTCATACCTATTTTCGAATTACAATTCGAATATACGCTCAATGGCCGATCGAATTAAAAAATCTTTATTCGCGCGGAACGAGCGTGAAATCGGAATAGATTCGAAACGGTCCGTTGTTTTTCATTCCGAGGAATTTTCAATGATAATTTTCACGCTCGTCGGAGCGAGAGAGGCATCCGGTGAGATCGAGTACGACGTGTAAAGGAGTCGTAACCGTCAAATGATTTGCCGGGTGCGCGGCGAGCGCCGAAGCACTCTGAGAAGCGTCCCTCTGGGAACGCGAACCCCAGCCGACTTTGATCCTCTCGCCTCACGGTAAGAGGGATTCGTTAACTTCCTGAAACTTTGCGTCTCGGAAACCAACTTTATTCCTTCTCTCTCTCTCTCTCTCTCTCTCTCTCTCTCTCTCTCTCTCTCTCTCTTTTTTTTCATCTTGCCCGCTCGATGTATTACGTCTCGGGTACGCTTTTATCGCTTCAGTTTTTACTTTCCGCGAGGTACACAGAGAAGTTTCGTTGTGCAGAACCTTAATGTACCAATCCACGGCAAAATGGTAAATATGTTTTCTCTGCTCCGCAATAAAATAATAATATCGATATTTTAACATTCATCTATGCGAGATTTCATATTTTTGTCTTCCGGCAGACTAGAGATGGCGACTTCATTCACCCCGTAAATTAAAAAATGGTCGTTTTTTTGTACACTTTATTTATCGGTCTAAATATCGCGCTAATTATCCGTTGGCTGGTGTGACGTCGAAAGCAGAACGATATTTCCTGAGCAGCCGCGGGTGAACCGCTAGTTCGGGCGTCAACAGCCGTCGCGGCCATAGTTGACGAGTAATTATTCCGTGATTACGACGTAATTACCGGTTGTACGTTATCCGAGGGAAAGTAATTGGTTCGTTCGTTCATGGTTAGACTTCATAGCGCGACTAGCTTCTTATTGATTAAACCTACACGATACGGTTGTTTCGCCGTGCTACCTTCCATCCATAAATTTAAAAATTCAGAAATTGAAGTTAACACCTCAGTACTTCATTTTATCACTCTCGCTGTAAAAACAGAACTTTTTTAAAAATCAACTAGAACAGTTGAACTATACGATACGCAAACGGTATCCAGCATATTTATTTTTTGCTAGCTCGCTTCGAAATTTGTACAAAGGTAAATTAAACGTGTTCGGAAAGATTAATTTCGGCAGTTTGGTCGTAACAATCAGCAAATTACGAGCAGGTAGAATAGAGGAAAGAAGAAAAAGAATAATGCATATAGCGATATACTATAGACTAGATCCTGCACCGAGGAAAAACCATTCTCGCAGTCGAAGACCTAAAAAGTTTGATGACCAACACTCTTACGGTAATCGTAATCCCTTTCAGCAGTAAAGTTAAAGGCCGTTTCGTGGAAAGTGTCTTTTAACGTTGCGAGGAAATTCAGCAGGCGTTAAAGTTTCGAATGACTTTGACATATAACTATTGCAAACGTACCACATGTATTGGACTTCCGTACGAATTTATATGAGTACAAATAATAAACGTTTCAATTGCGAGAGTAAAACGAATGGAAACGGAAATCGCCTCTCCGTCAAATCACGTCTGGTATTAAATAATAAATATTAATTCGTGTTTTCTCATTTTAATCCCAATTCGGGAATTAGTATTGATTTCATACCGGTTGATCTAATTTTAAACTCGCGAATTATATGCTTATCCGATTTCAATTTCATTTCAAATAACGAATTAATGCCTCTTTAATTCGATCAGTATAATTCCCAAACCATCGTCCTTCCTGACATCGATATCCGCGGAATCGAGTGATCTCGAGATCAATAACGGCGTACACGGGCGCGAGAGACTGATCGGGAAACTCCCGCAACAGGGGCATTTCGTTAATTAACGCGTGCATTACGCTCACGAATGCGTTATATGATCTATCCGTTGCCTTGTAAACGCCGGCTCGGATGACTGTGTGAGTGTCGCTCGGTACACGCGCATGGATCCTCGTAACCCGGAGGCGAACGGTTGACTCGCACCATCTAACTGGTATTTCGCATCGAGCCGAACGTTGTACATCCCCTCGGCTTCCTTCCACCCCCTCGACGAGAGGAAGGCAGGGAAAAGGTTTTACGACTTTACGTGCTATGCGTCAGGCGCCACGCTTTACGTTTATGTTATATATAGGTTGCGTTATGCCCTCGTAACTCCGACCAGGCGTGTCGGTTGCATCGGCGAAACTTCCACGTCGAAGTATTCTACCCTCGCTCCCTCCCTGGCCCTCCTCCACCCCGTCTCTTCTTTCCACTACCACCGCGCCGTCATTCTTCTCTTCATTCGCGAATGCGCGATATAGCGGTGATCCAGCTAGGGCGTAAAACGCGAATAAGATCGGCTAGAGAAAAGTACGAGCGGAAACTGTGTATGCAGGAAAATCGAATGAAATAAACTTGGCGTGTAAAGAAAGACGAGGAATCGTTTATTCTCGAAGGGATGAAGGTTCATGAGGGGGGTTTCTGAAAATTAGTAAAATATCGAGTCGATCTCACGTATCGAATATATACATTTTTTATTTTATTCACAGTCTATTCCCAGTATTCACCAATTTATTGTTTTTATATAAGTGTGAAAAAGCATTAACGTTTTCTAAATTTACCTTATAAATGATATTGATGAAAACTTGAAAAAGATGATATACAAAAAGATCTTTCGTGAACCATCACTCTTTCGGAAAAACGACTGAATAGGTAATTTACGAAGAATGTGGAACGAAGTGGGTGACGCGAATCTCGTAGGCGGGATACGGAGGTGAGAGGTGGCGTTGTTAATGTCTCCGATATTATAACGGTAATCCAGGCGCGCGTGGCACGCCTGCGTCCATCTTCTTCCCACCCTCGGGATTACCATTGTAAATTTTCATTTAAACGGCGCCACGCAGTTTCGCACATTTATACACCGCGACGGGGATACAGCTTCTTCGTACCAACCTACTCATTCGCCATTGGATTAACAAATGCACCCTCTATGTAGAGACCGTAGAGGTACACACATGAAAAAGTTATTGTCGTATAGCTTACAATTTTATTAAAAAATTCTTTCGAACCAATTTATACCATTGTGAATTTAAATCACCGAATGAATGAAAATTTTGATGAGAAATGAAAGAAATCATTCATACATTCTCGAGTAGCGTAAGGAATTTGAATTATTTTATCAAAGGATGAAGGTATTATTTTTCTGATGAATATGCAGTTTACGATTATTCTTTGTTTCGCTCTCAATTCTGGTCCATCGCATTTGTATTATAATAAGCTATATCATTTCAGATATAGAGTTCGGAGTATAGTCACGGTAAATGAAAAAATTATTCATTTAATATTCACCACTGAATAGTAGCGTACAATGACAGAATTATACAACTACTAATTTGATCATTTCATTGACGAGAGTTTCGTATTGGTACACCGCAATCCATCTAATTGACACCTCGGTGTTTGCATTCGACGCGCAGATGGAGAAATCTCAGCGACGTCTGCACGTGCCGCTCTATGTGCGCATCAAACTACTGTATTATCGACATTACGAAATGCCGGAATGTCGACGCTACGCAATCCGTCTCGATGAGTCCGACTATCGATTCGTGGAACGACCACGCGTGCTGATATCCATCTTCTCGGAATATGTTAATTAAAGCGCGCATTGCGGATCTACGCGAAACGAGAAAACCCATAACGAGAGAGTGAAATCACGCGACAGTCAATATTCACACGATCAATTCTCGCTTATCTCTTTATTACACGTAAGCTTTGAAAAACACAATTCGAGAAGAGACGTTCAAAGTTTTCTCTTTCTCTTATATACCTTCAATTTACGCTTTCTGCATTACTACTTTTTCTTTAAATTCAATATTTCTGAATACATTTTAAAAGTGAAATAAATTAATTATGTTTTTTTTAAATTCCTACAGTAGTTTAATCTCTTGAATAAACGAAAACATTTGATAAGGATGGCTTCTTCCGAACGGTATATTTTCCGAGTAATGAGTTCCCGTCGTAAAAGACGAGAGAACATAGCGAGATGTTTACGATTTTCGCTTCGACGGGGATTTCAGGGGGCTCACGTATAATCCGTATCGTTTCGTTGTCTGTGTGTCGGGTTTCACTGTATCGGAAGCCACCCCTCGTAGCCTGGGCCGCGCCGGGCTCTCGACACCCGGCGCGTTCTGATATTCCGTGGAATACCTCCCCGCAGCCTGCCGTCCTGATAACTTACCGCCTGTTCCTTTTCTTTCGTAGCGCCAACCCTCTACGAAACTATCGGATGCTCGACTCGATGACCGCATTATCGACCAAAAAATGTACTAATATTCTATGTCACCCATCATGCTACAACTTGAGAATTTTATCTCATATTTTTGAAAATTCATGTAAACGTAATCTTTCCATAACGTGTATCATAGAACGTTATCAAGCTCGGAGATACCGTGAAAAGCTTTCGTCTATCTACGTATTCTTTTGTGTAACGCTTTAATCTACCGAGGGAATTAAAATACACCGAGTCTCGTCAAAGAAGCAGTATAATTCCGATCCCTCCAGCGAAGAGGAAGTTTCGAGTCGCGATCGGTTATCGACGGGATCGCGGGACGGTATGGCCGTGCCAAGTTAGAGGAAACCCGCCCCGTAGACCTCCAACGCGTTTGCTACCCTGTGAAATGAGCGCGCTTTTCGTAAGCTTCTCTTTGTTAGACAGTCGCTCTTTCTATGCTACTTCAGACTTCCAAATAAATAATTACTTCCTTTTGATCGAGTTACCGCATTTCTTAATTCGGCAAAAAAATCATAAAATTTATAGATACAGCTATTTATTACATTCCGATGGGACGAGTCTCGTTTTTGGGTTCGTTGAAAGACTTATTTATACAATTATCCGATTGGTCGCGATTCGAAGATCGAACAAAGCTCGTCGGTTGAATAGCGAGCACGGCAAGTAGTGCGAGTCAATGACTGCAGACGCTCGTCGCTCTCCTATACAGAGGCACACGTGTTGCCATGAGTATTACGTCTACTCCCGTTTCGCGGCGCGAGGTCTACGTTGGTGTGTACGGCTGAGCGCGAAACCCCGGCTATCCCGCAGGATAGGAACTCCCGGCCATTCGTCGGAGGACAATTCGACCTCGTCGCGGTTCCTGCTGCCCTGATACGAGAGTCCCGGATTTTCGGGTGAATCGGCAGTTTTTCTGTCCGATGGGCCTACACGCACCCTCCACTTTTGGCTCGGCTCTCTCTCACCTGTGCAGTCGAGCCACTGTAAAACGCGCAAGGTACGAACGAGTAACGATCACGTGGGAGTACGCAGACTGCGGCATAAAGTCGGCCGGATAGAGCCGGATTTTCCCGGCTGGACGAAGAGCGAGGGAGGGAAAGAGGGAGAGAGAGAGAGCTTTTGTGTAAATGCCGGGACTTCCATTGATCCGGCAAAGCTCCGGGCGAAGGGGATCCGAACGAGGTGTGGAGAGCCAGGAAAAAAATCCGTCGAGTCAGACTTCAATTTGAATTTAGGAAAATCGATACGAGTTCTCCTGATAATTGAATTTTCGTCCGAATATCATTATCCAATGAGGAATTTCATTAATTTTCCAATGGTTTCGAAGCGATGAATGAGCGTTCCGTTCCGCTCGGATAATAAATTCAACTCGAAAATCGAGATAATAGCCGTGAAAAGGAGAATGAAAAATGAGGACGAATGCCAAGTCGTTCGTATAGAGGAATTTGACGTTTGATTTTCCCGTGCTCCATTTCCTGGTTTTCATCCCCCGGTTCTAGATGCCACTCATTTCGTCGTTCTGCTGTTCGCCTTACGACAACAGGGACGTATGCGAGCACAAGTGGCGTACTACAGTTCGACCGCGAACATAGCTATACGATCGTAGCGGAAACTAGAGTCAATCGAGCTTCTTTGTACGGCAATACCGCAACCTCGTAACGCGCGTTTAGTTGCAAAATAACGAATCGATTATATCCCGACGCGGTGTGTCTTCTCTCGAGAAAAAGAATGGCAAGCCATTAGCGATAACTTCCGGTTCGTTTAGCTCCGAACGGAAACGTACGATGACTTATCCCACGGGCGAGGACATCCCGCCCGGGATTTCGTTATCGTTCCACCTTCGGCATGTACCCCTAGTCCTGAGGGAAATTCGCTCTCCCGGTAGTGAGAATTTTCTCGCTCTCCATTAAAACCGGTCCAGGGGCTCTTCCCGTATCCTGGAAACGCGCGACGCGGAGACGTGGCTGGGCCGAGGAAAACGGCGAGACCGTCCTGGAAGTGTCCCGAGCGCGAGGGCTCGCGCTCGCCTTTTCTGGGACGCGTTTTCCCGTCGAGCCAAATACACGGCTTCACCTTGACACGAGTCCTTCGGGAACCAGCCGCTCCCATTCCTCCCCGTCGCGCTCCTCCACGCGGCACTGCTATCCTGATACGGGAGTACTTGAATTTTTCGTCAAAGTCGTATTTCCTTGAGAAATGGGGACCCTCGGCTGGTTTCACGGCGAATATCCAGGCATAGTGGGCAAAACGAGGACAATCCCGTCGCGTATGGGCGCGAATAGGCGCGTATGCGCGACAATCGAATGGAGCTCGTGACATAGCGAGGTCATGCAAGGCGAGCAACTTCGCGGGCGACTGCAATCCCGTCTGGGTTGACCGCAGGAACCGACGAGGAATGTATATTTGCTCGCGATCGTTATTCAATCGCGTTCGCGCACTGTGACACACTTTCCTGCCTGTGCGTACGTGTTCTATTTTTTATAAACCATCTATAGCTCGTTTAGATTCAGCGCTGGATTATTGTCAGATAATAGCGTTGGGTAGTTTTTTGTACGTAAATTCGTGTATACGCTCTCGAGTTTTCGAGTGCTATATATTTGACGCGAAACCCTACCAAGTTTCTTAGTTATATACAATGTCGACTTACAACTCGAGAGAGAGTTACATTACGGTGTTATACTCGTTAGGTTTTAACAAAACTTTGTATTTTACAAAGTAATTATACCAACTTTGCGGTATTAATTCCATAAACGTGAATGTATGAAAATCAAAACGAACGATGTCGTTAGAGTTCTACATTGCTTTCATTGTTTCGCCTAAATAAAACAATTGAGAAGTAACATTTTTTGAGAAATAATAATCAAATTATTGTGTAATGTAACAATAAAGGTCTATTCACACATATCCGTACCGTATCAGTGCCGATCAGTTCAGTGCACTGATAAAAAAAATGAATGCTTTGTTTTTAACGAAGATGTTCACACTGTTCCGTATCCGTACCGTCAGTGACCGTACAGTGCCCTCAGTGTGTCTACCTTTCTTTCTTCCTTTTCTTGTTCTTCTTCATCCAGAATACAAGCAATAGCTGCGAGCTCATTTATATCAAACATTTTTTGATCCGTATATTTCGCACTTTTGCTGAAGACTGATTGAATACGAATACGGATGTTTGAACATATTCGTACCGATCGGATCGGATTTTATTTCTTTATTAGTGCACTGAACTGATCGGCACTGATATGTGTGAATAGACCTTAAAAAATGTTTGATGATTTTTGCGCGTTAAACTTAATTGGATAGAGAGCGAGAGAGATAAATTTCTCGACCAATCTTGTGCGACCATTAATATGAACAGAGAAGTAGAGGAATCAGGACAGGGGTGAGGTAGAGAGCACCATTTGACGCGACGTAAATACAGACACAGTGGCATTCCAACCGGTAACTCCTGTTCGCCACAAGGATAGAAAGGTGTCTGGCGAGTACAGCCACGAATGAGAGCTGTTTGCCTCGGAGATGTTGGACATTCCATGGTGTGACCGGAGGTATGGGACGACTGAATCAGTGAACAACTATGAGAGTAAACAAAAACCTTATCGAAGAATCTCGCAAATTCTTTTGATTTTTAAACGTTTAATAATCCAACTATCGAAAAATCGAAACACCGTCGACCAATTATGAAAATAATATTGACCGAATGAATCGATTCGTGTTATTACTATACGATTCGTGTGATATATTTTTTTTTCAGAAATCGTAGAATTCATTCGTGATATATTTATCAAATAAGAGCACTTCGCAGAAGAAATCCTCGTTGGCGATAAGATAAGGCGAACAGAAGTAAGTATATACGTTTTGTCACTGGTTGTAGAATGTGCAATCAAAGAGAGTTCGCAGAAAAGCCTAGGGCAAGATTAGTGCGTAAGCACGTGACGATTCTATAGATAAGAGTACAACCGGTGTGTGCTAAAATTGAATCTACCGAGAACTTCTGAATCGGAAAATTTCGAGTATCGGAGCCTTCGCCAATGCGGAGCCGTATACGAATGATCGAAAATATTACTCGAAGTATATTATTCGATCTAAAGATGATAACCCATTGTTAGACAGCTAATTTACATTGAAAATTTATTATTATTGCACCGAACCTCGAAACGGCGCCGTATTTTATCGCTTATCGGTTATCGAGTCTCCTTTTTGCATTATCAATTGTTTCTAAAGTCCCTGGATACGAAACAGAAAGATATCGCTGTTACTTAATACGTAGACACCTTCTTCCGCATTGGTCTATTAAATTCATCGCGATATTTTTCATTATATTTTGTGATTCGTATATTTTCTAACTTAATCCTGAATTGATAATTCCGTATAATCGCGAATCGGTACTTGTAAATCACTCCCCCTTCGAACAATTTCATGAACTTTCTAAGTACTATAGAAGTATGGATCTGCAAACTTCTAAGAGTTCATTGCCAAGAATTAATTTATCTGGAGTTTATCGTATTTCGCACCATCGAGTGTCGTTCTCCCTTTCGAGTAATCGATGAGTTGTCGATTATTTGCGTGAGCAAATACACAAACGCACGCGTCAAGAGTCAATCCTTCGGGTCTGATTATCGATGAAAGAGAGCTTTTTGAATGAAATCTGCAGGAACGAATATCTAAACGATTTTAATGCACATGTGCACCCATTCAAATTGAATAAAGTTCATCGAGAGATTTTCTTTTATTACATTTTTTCATTGCTCACTCCATTAAATTTCAAATTACGTTTTCAAAAATCTAGTACGCAATTGTAACCGTTCGAAAGAATCGACTATGAAAATTGAAAAAAGTATAATTCTAACCTAATCGAGTTAACTTTCGATAGTTTTTTAATGTACGAAACGTGAGTTTTAGTTTTCTTTACTGCCAACACTGTGTACGCTTTATACGTGAAGGTATACGTATTTGGTACTATGTGGGCGTATAACCTATCCCGGTTTTACTGCATATTGAAGCCATAACCTGCGTTACGGATCCTTTTAGTAGGAAGCGAGGGGGTTGTGGTGAGGGCTGTATGTACGAGAACGTATAGCATAGCTGCGATGAGATATCTCTACGCGGTCCCCAGTTTCTGCAGTTTCCCTTCTCCAGGACGGGAGTTCGTTTAATTATCGTGGTATTACCCAACGGTGTCAAAGTTTATACTGTACTCACCCCTTTCCTTTTCTACCAGACTTGCTCGACTGTTTCGGGTTTTCACGTCAACAACTGCACACTAGCTGAAATTGAAAAAGAATCTCATTATAATTAACGTTAGGCGCTGCATATATTGAATGAAACAATACTTACTTTGGAATGAACATTTTGCTAATGTATGCAAATACGGTTCTTGAAAAACTCCATTTTTGTTCTTCTCAAAAATGAATACTCACTTAACACAAAAACTTAAAAGTTAACATTTTTAACGGTTTTGTAGGTAGCTTTAACGCGATTGGTGGCTTTTCTTCACGCAATTCGCAAATTATAAGACGTACCTACGCGTGCGCATTTCTATCAAATTGGCCATTCAGAGACATCTTCCGGCATTTTATAGAACTTTACCATGAATTACATTTATTGCAGATAATTTCAGAGAATTTTGACAATTTGGTTATCATCAAATGGTTATCACTTAACAATTTTATTTTAAATCCCTTTTTCACTCAAGATTTGAAAAATAAATAATCAATTCTCACAAATTGCCTTTGAGTGAATTCGAAGAGCTAAAAATACTGTATATGTGTCGAAAGCGAAAGAGTTGAACCAAATAACTCGCTCGGTCACATTGGGAATATTGGGATCGCGTAGCTCAAACCGCCATTTTAAAGTGCATTGTCATTTCTATCACTGAAACCAAGGGTTATTCTGCCTTAGCTTGAGTCGCGAACTTTTAATTGTTGAAATTAATAAAATTGTTAACTATGTCGAGTGGAGCCCTTTTTGGAAATAATGCTTCGCGAGGAGCTTCGAAAAATCTGGTTGAATTTAAAGCCGGAAAAATGACTATGAAAGGAAAAATGGTATATCCAGATACAAGGAAAGGTTTATTATACGTTTATCAGTCAGACGATTCATTAATACATTTTTGCTGGAAAGATCGTTCTACAGGGGTAGTTGAAGATGTAAGAAACTTATAATCATAATTTTCTTAAGATACATTATGTTTAGAACTTTCAATGATAAACTTTTTAATATTTCTTTTAGGATTTAATCATCTTCCCTGATGACTGTGAATTCAAACATGTTCCACAATGCAAAACTGGCAGGGTTTACTTGCTACGATTCAAATCGTCTAGCAGGAAATTTTTCTTTTGGTTACAGGTAATGAAAATTGATATTTCATTGAGCGGCCTAAATTTAATATTAAATTATGTTTTCAGGATCTCAAGCAAGATAAAGATGAAGAACATTGCAGAAAAATCAATGAAGTTTTAAATAATCCACCGACTCCAGGATCTCAAAGAGGAAATGGAACAAATCCAGAAGGAGATTTGCAAAATTTATTGAGTAACATGTCGCAGCAGCAGCTCATGCAACTTTTTGGTGGTGTTGGTCAAATTGGGGGTCTTGGAAATTTATTAGGGACAATGAATCGATCGCACGGAGTACAAATTATTAGAGCACCAACTACAACTGCTTCAACACCAATTACGACAACGGCCACAAGACCACCAGCAGCCCAAACTCCTGCTCCATCGTCCACTACTGAATCTTCTAAACCAGCTAGTGAGTAAAATTTAAACATTTTGATTCAATAATATTTTGATTAATTACTTAACAAATTTCTTTATATTGAAATTATATAGACTCGTCCAAATCAGCAAAAACTACTACTCCATCAACTCCAACTACAACTACAAGTTCTAATAACCGAATTCAAATTAGCGATTTGCAAAATTTTCTAACTAGGATGACACCTGTAGTGGCAGATCCTAATCAGGTATAATTTTTATATAATTTGAAAATTTTAATTTAATTTTGTCTTATTTAATTTCCATTGTGTATTGTACCAATATATTAAAAGTATTCAATACCATTAATAATGTTTTACAGAAATTTATTTTATATTGGGAATACACTTGAACTATTTATTTTGTTTTCGATTTATAATTAATGTCTAGGTAATACTTTGTTTAAATTTTATTTAAAATTTTTTTAGCTATCATTTATTCATAGGAATTGTCAACATCATTATGAAAAGCTGATTTAATATAAAAATTAGATTGTAGGAAGTTCTTATCAATCTACTTTACAACTGCTATCTCTATCAGGGATATAAAGAGTCATTCGTGATAATAGACAAATCAGTTTAACATTGCATACAGCTGTTTCATTTTTGCAAGGTAGAAAATTGGAGGTGTAAACAAATTTAATTCTACATCATTTTAATCAGTTATTTTGACACATTTAAAAGTTTTTGAACTCTGCATACTCTAAAAATTGGATATTTCCCAAATTTATAATTAGATATGTGAAAGAACATTTAATCTCACTAATTTATTTACATCTTTGAATTCTCAACACTGCTCAAAAAATTGGTACAACATAGTGATAGATACAGAGACATGGTTTTCTGGTTATTCAATGCAATTTCACACATGAATGTTAGTTGGCTGTTGGAGACTGTGGCTCTGCTGAGCAGTTGGAGGAATTCCTCCGGGGTGATTTGTTGTTTTCGGTCGGCTACAGCACAGCTTCTTGTCCAGCAGCGGGACGTAGCGATCGAACTGACGAATGCCATCCCGGGAGCGATCAACGTCACGGAAAGTCTGGAGCGTGCATTGAGCACGCACTTGCCATCCGGGGACAATCTACGTAGCACGCTCACGTCACCCCAGTTCTCCCAGGCGCTATCAATGTTCTGGTCTGCTTTGCAGTCGGGCCAGGCGGGCCCTGTCATCCGTCAATTTGGCCTGGGACCGGAAGCCGTCAACGCCGCAGCCACTGGCAACATCGAAGAGTTCGTCAATGCCCTCGAAACCGAAGCCAAGAGCGCTCAAGGACAAGCGCAACCAGAATCGGAAGACAAGAGCAAGAAGCAACCAACACCAAGGGGCAGTCCAGACAAAAAGGATGATGACGATGAAGGAATGGCATTAGATTGAGAAATTTTTCATTTTTTCAAGAAATTAAATGAAAAAATCCATATATAACGTGCATTAAATGAATAGCGTCTTAACTATTATATTGTAATCTTATATGAAGAATAAACATTTGTTTAAAATGAATACAAATTAATTTAATATGAATTTCGAAAATAAAAATTAATATGAATGTATATAGTTGTTTATTTCCTGAAATTACACATGATATTCATTTATTTAATTCTATATATGGTGAAATTTAGAAAAATACGAATTATAAAGGCGGGAAATGAACGACCAATCCAGATCTACTGCTTACGACGCACAAATGCCCTATTGGTCGAAATAGCAATCGATATACAACAGTGCTGCTAATTCATTTAAAAGTTATGCTACTTTCAGTATGAAATTTTTAGTTTTTAATGAGTTAAGTTATTTAAAATTTCGATTTTATTACAATTTTATTAAGCATTATACCTATATTCATTGTTTTCACGAATGTATTAATAACACTATCAGAAATTTGTTTAAATTATAAACGATAAAACTATCCTAGAGATCATATGTACTTACGAAGAATTATTTGACGCAAAAAGAATTTGATTTACAATCTGAGTTCTATCGGTAAATTATACATGGCAACAAGAACGATCAAGTTGATATTGCTCTATGGAATGCTACAAGAATTTATCGATATTTATTTTCAAACAGGAAAAATTTTTAGTTTCTATTAATATAGTCGTTAAATGCTAATATATTTTAATAATAACTTTTCAATTATTTTAATTATTTATTTATTGTGATATGTCATTTTGTAATTACGTATGTTGATATCGCAATTTATTATTCAATGTAAGATAGATGAACATATCATGTCTAGACGTTTGAAAAAGTCGATAGTTTTTTTTATTAAGTAATAGTTGTAGCCACAACCGAGCGAAAAGAGATGCTCTCCTTTGTTTGTAAATAAAGTAGAAGCATAGGTAACGGTGCCCGGTGATGCACTTTAGATACGGTCCTGAAAGCGTGCGGGCATGCGCAGTGGCCTCTTGAATCGAACAAGTAGTGGGGATTCCTGCCTTGAATGCGCCGAACGCCGTGAATGCTTTGGGTAAAATTTCACCGAAAGTCCTGTTGTGAAATTCGCGAAGTGCGCGTCGCGTCGTATTATCGCAAAAGTGCAGCAGCGTGTCCCGGCCGGTCAACAGTTGCATTTATATTGCGCTAAAAACGGTGTCATTGAAAATTGAACGCGCTAGTGGCGCGAAATAATACTATTGTTGTGATATTACTCTTCGTGGACAGAAGGAAGGTAAGGGGCATATAAGTACTTTAATGTTTGCGTGTGAATGTTGTGTGTGTATAATAGCGGAGCTTGCGTGCGTGCGTGAGCGCGCGCGCGCGCGTGATGCGCTCCGGTTGTGTATATATGTGTTCGTGTGGGAGAGCGCACTTTCGACCACGTATATACGCGTTCGTGAGTTCGTGTGCAATGGCAACCTTGACACTTGGTGATCGTTTTTGGCGGCTCCGTTCCGTTCACGACTGAAATCGTACCTGTATACCATCGGCCTCCGGGGTTTTCTTCGTTTTGCAGGAGTGAAAGCAGTCAAAATCCTTGTCTCCGTACGAAAATACGTCGCGTTTTACCAGTTCTACCGCACAGATACGCAGATCTAACTGTTCGTCATTTTCTGCGAAATTCAATGTCATACTTTCGCCCAACCATATGATTCGGTTACCTCTTGCTCTAGCTATTTTATCGAGTTAAATTACTTCGTCCATGCGAGAATAATTTCGTTGACTAGATTAGAACAAATTCCTGTATCAATTCTGACATTTTAAATTATTTTTATTGTAAAACGATTGAACTGTCGAGATTGTCGTGTTGTTTAAGCAAGATTTTATCAGAAAGGTGAATGACTCATAGTCGTGTTAACGTTAACGTTATAAAGAAACTCAATCGAATATTTTAATAATTCTAAAAAACGCTGTAGCAACATAAAGCTTTTATTAATTTAATGTTTCTCGTTTCGTTTCCTCTATCTTGGTAACAGCTGCAGCGAAAACAAAGCACGCTGACGTCGTTTCTGCGAGGGGTACCGTGTATAAGCGGCATTAAAGTTCAAACCTATAAATTGAATCTACAACAACAATTCTTTCACGTATTCAAGTGCGTTTATACATTTACGTTAACTCCAAACCAATTCTATTTTCACATTCGATTGATTGAAGAAATATTCATACGGTGCGGATGAATACCTATAATGTATACCTGATTTTAAAGTATAGTATTCCAATGCGTTTATTATTAATACTCGAGTTCGTTCCCCTTCGTATGATGTCACACATAAAGCCGACTACACACTATTTGCGAGTCACACCGAAACATTTTGGCACAAGAGCATTTCGTGTATGTATTTCTTATTTACAAACGGAAGTCAGAAGCATCAAAAGTTATATAGTTACATTGCTCTACTTTCAATGTATCATATGCTATTGTTTCCAAATTGGATTCAGCGTATTAAAAGATAACCTTTTCACTTCGTAATCATGTATCTACGTTGAAAACTGTATAAACATACTAATTACTCAATAAAAAAATCTACAATAAATTACGAATATCAAAGTACTTTAACAAAAACTGTGTATATTTAACCAAACACACACACACACACACATACTTAATTCTTCATTATGGCGAATTAATATTATATTTTAATTTTTAGAATAGTATGGCGAATTTATCACTCAGAAATTCGAAAATTATGAACTTTTTAATCCTGAAATTTAAAAAAAGGAACGCCACATAAAAAATTCACACTTTTTGATAGTACGAATTTCGAATAAATTGAAAAACTTTAAAGTCAAAACGTCGGTATGGAATGCAAGTTGTGTGTAATCAATTCAGGAAAACAAAACTAAGGATGCTATCCTAAACCTTTGTAAATGAAGAATTTTATAATAGCAGTAATGAAAATATTTAATTTAAATGCAGCATTATAAATTGATTTTTTTTGTTATAGGTATTGACAACATTTTGAAGTCAACGTATAATACATTTTGACTGAAAATTTCAAAAATTGTTAATCTTCAATCCGAATGATGAACTAAAATTGCACATAGAAGTGCAAAAAACTTTTAATTGTTTTTATTTGCTGTTATTCATCTGGACCAATTTATGGTAAGTTGGAAATTGATAGAAGGGGGAAGGGAATAATAATGCTTCCATTAATTGTATTGTATTACCAATATTGTATCATATTAAATTAACCAAAAAACATTAAAAAAAGTAAATAATAAAATAAAAACAAATCGACAAGTGATAAATACTGATTGAAATTTGAAAATCTTTGTATTTTGATGGAGTCTCTAATAAAGATTATGTAAGATATCATAAATTGAATTATGTGAATTGAATTATATTATGCAATTTCGTAGAATACAATTAATAACATTTATTTATTACAATTTTTTTATTAATTATTACATTGAAATTAAGTTGAACTGCTTCATTGTAAATATTTTAACTCTTGCTCACATCAAATGAAATAAATACATAATTATAACTGCAGAATGAAAATGAGTCACATGATTATGTATTGAGAAAATTTTATTACTGCAGATTGTATTTTGATATAATCTACTCTATGATATTAAATTATGTTCAAGTTATGAATTTTATTTCGATATTATTGAACATAAGTATGTCATTCTCTTAATAACAATAATTTGATTGTTTATACATAAAGTAAAAATAGTTATTCAACAGGTTTAATAGTTATAAATTTAGACAAAATGAAAGCAAGTAGTATAGTTCCTGCTACAAAGCAGGCAACAAAAGTATACCAAGTTTCTTCATCGAAAATATCTGTGAAAGCTGGTACTTGATTATATAGTGTATCGATAAGTTTCATATTATAATCTTTTGATTTGGTAACCATTTTGCTTTTTATTTAGGTAGTATATGTAATAGAATGAAAAATTATTTCAATATTATTGAAAAAGACTAATTTTAATATTCTATATATAGTTTTATGAAAATTGTAAAAAGTATTTATGCAATTGGAATTTCAATATTTACAAATTTTGTTTACTAAGCTACAAAATTATAAATCTACTCTTTAATTTCTTATTTAAATGATGAAAATATTCAGTATAACTAATGTTTTCAAATTTTTATATCAATGCTATTTATCTCTCTCAAATTGACAATGTAGGTTATATAACTTGTCACGATCACACAGAAACAGGTTTGAAAACTCGACCGCTTATTATTTTCAATTTTACTCTTTTATTTCAATCAATCTACTCAGTCAAGCAGTCCTGTTAATGTGTAATGATCAAAAATATATCAACTGCACCCTAAATTATTTCTAGAAATAGAGTTAAATTTAATGTATTTTATTTTGCTCTATAAGTAATTAATTTCAATACAAATCTGGACGTTTCCTGGATCCTTTGATAAACTTTGGCATTTTCGTAATTCTTCTAAACTGTTGTTTCTTTTCTTCTTTAGCAGCTAGAACAGCAGGATCTGGTGGAACTAATGATGTTATGTGTTTATTGCATAATGTCATAAGATCCAAAACAGTTAAATTTTTAGACTTTATAATTAAATTTTCTCCATTTTCTGTAAAAGTGGAATATAATTAACTCCTTATTATGATTCATAAATTGAGGTTTAACTAATGTTTGTTATCATTTTTCTGTCAATGAAATTGGCAAATTATATTTTTAATACTTACCGAGATTAAATGTGATTGTTGGTTCTGATCGGTCACAAACAATGTTTGTTTTGACAATATATTGTGGGTTTGTTGATGTTAATTTTGAAGAATTTAAGAAGACAAGAAATTTTCTGAAACCAAAATAGATATAAATTACTTATTTTTTAATTTAAATAGGTCACTGCTATAAATATTTCATCTAATAGGAAATATAATCTTCAAAATAATTTTTCATTTGTCTTTATAGAAAAATGGCCCAGATGGAGCAGCAGATGCCGCTTCCAATGCCAGATCTAAGTACGCTGCGTATTACGACAGCTGTATCAATGCTCGGCAAAGCTTACGGCTGTGGTCAATGTAGTGGTAAGTAAATTTTATTTAATATTACTGAATGTTTTATTAATTCATTATGTATAACAAATATCAGAAATTAGTTTTCAAATTATAGTTACAAAAAAAAATCATATTCGAGTATCAATAGTTTTCTTGTTGTTATTGCATTATGGTTAAGTTGTGTTAATTTATAACGCAACTGACAAAATATTTATGGAGAATAGGTAATACGTGACATTTAACACAAAGTAGATTAGACATCTATATACATAATATTTGAGTTCTCAAACGTAAATAGTGGTAACATGCACTTCTAAGAAGAATGTTTTGAAATAAAAACGAATTTTATTGCGAATAAAATTAATTAGGAAAAGCGTCACATAGAATACAAGATCTATACACGTAATTATAAGATCTACGATATATGTTATTTAGTTACTTCTAGAATTTCACATTTACCATTCAAATTATGAAATTTCAAATTTACTGAGCAGCAATTTCGTTCGTTACTTTTGTAAACGCACGTACGAACAACCCGAAAAATCGTCTAAATATAAAGCAGCTACGTGCTTGTGTCGTCTGCTGCCTATCAAAAGTACTAAACGGCGCATGCGCGTATTATCGACGTCATTCCTCATACCCACCACCGGTCGTGCTAATCGTTATTCTACCTACGATTATATCATACTCAGTTTTAAACAAACTTCTATTAAAAATTTCAAAATTTTGAGACATTTATTTTCAATTATTTTTAATTATCTTGAGACCTATCGAACGGAAAATCAAATTAAGTTACCCTGAGTATAATATGTTACAATTGATATATTTAGTTCAGCATTTTTGTTAATGATTAATAGTTGATATTTTTTGATTTGTAAACACATTATTTCATACTGCAGTGTATTAGAATAATTTCATGTCATGAATGTTTCAATTTTTCTAATATTATTGTATTGAAACTAACCTCGTTTCAGTAACATTCTCGGAAAAAGGATCAAACTGTGCGACTATTTTTTTCACTGGTTGAAAATTCATTAATTTCAGTTGTTTGCCAATTGCACTGACTAAACCTGCAGAGCGTGATCGACACCCACTAAAGGGAATAGACATTTTACAAAATTTAGTTAAAAGCACTGTAAAATACAATGAATATTAGTAGTAAACTTTCGGACATGGTAACCCAGTCGTACCAACGGAAGTAGTAATATGCATTTCGCACTGACTTCAAAACTAGTTAATTATCGGCAAGTTAAATTTTTTAAACTTTCCATATAAAATAATAATTACAACTCAAATTGAAATTAGAATATATATTGAAAATATTTTATTAAATTCGAAATTCATGAAACAAATGGTTGACATGAATTAAATAAGATATGAAAAATGTGAATTCATAATTTAGCTAGTATCTGTCAATCATACAATTATGACAAGCAATAGATGAAAATGAAAATTTTCTTATTTCACTAGTTGTATTTTATATTCGACGCCATGCGCTCAACACAGGCGCATCCCGAAGATGTGATTGTGAGATGATTGGTCGAATGGAAGCCAATTGCCGTTGAGTTGCTGGCAGCCATTGCGAAAGGCAATCTCTATCCCAGTGTGTGTTGTGGGGAAGAGTGTTGTGTGGCCAGTGGGTTTTAAGTTAAATTTTTTACTTATTTATTAGTAATTATCTGATATTTTTTATCGCCGGCTGCAAAAATGTACCCTGTAGGGCAGCGTGAGTATTACTTGACATTTGTTTTAGACTTGATTTAGCTAGTAATTTGAAATAGACGATGTCTTGCTTGTCTAAGCAAGCCTAGAACTTCATCGCTCGAATGGTTTCTGTCTCTTTGTTTCATACTGGTAGCCCTGAACTCGTTATTAACGTCGTATATTATTGGTCAATTCTTGTAATTTGTTAACAACAATGGCCTAAATATAATGGTATTACGAGAAAGCAAAATTATGACCTCGGATGAACCTCGTTCAACAGGCGCAATGTGTCGTCACTACACCATTTGTCCATATTATATGAGTTTGTAGTATTTCTTTAATACTTCTAATGGAAATAGCGTCTGTCGTTAGAATATTTATATCGATAACGACGGGATAAAAATCATGGAAACAAATTGTATGTATGATAGAATATCACTTTATTATCGTTTTATTGCGACAAATCGATAACACTTTATAAGTGTACATAAATGCTGTTGCCCCTCAAATATAACCTTAATATTATATTTTTTTCATATTCAAGGTTCTTATTAGAGAGTTGTAGAAAAACACATTATTTATATTGTTTCATAAATTTAAAAATCATTCGTTAATAACAATAAGATTAATAATTAACCAACAAGATAGAAGAATTTTATTTAAAACTTCAGTGTGCACTTTGTATTCCTGAGGTTATCATTTTAATTCCATAATCTAATTGATTGCATATATTGAAAATTAAACAAAATTTTAAGCCAAATGTGATAAGTATTGTTTTAAGTTGAAAATAGTTTATAATATCTTAAAGTTAAATAAATAACAGCCATACTTTAAAGAATGTCAATCGATTTGAAAATGTTGGAATCATTTACTTATTTAGATAACTCTTATTGTTTCAGCTCCCCCACCTGGACCCACAACTAGTACATCTGTAGGGGCAGCTGGAGCGACTGGAAGTAATGTTGTTACTCCCAGTCCTTTGGGCTTGGTCCCTGTACAACAGCAGACCCATACTCCACCTCAGCCTCCTGAACTGCCGAGTAAATATTATTTTATCATTTTTGCGAAATTGTTTACAAAGATTCTTTATGTTATCACATTGAAAATCAATAAAAAATTTCAGTGTTCTCATGTCCTCGAAGACCAAATATTGGTCGAGAAGGAAGACCGATTGGTTTAAGAGCCAATCATTTTCAAATAACAATGCCAAGAGGCTTCGTTCATCATTACGATATAAATATTCAGCCTGATAAGTGCCCAAGAAAAGTAAATAGGGAAATCATTGAAACAATGGTTCATGCATATAGCAAAATATTTGGAACTCTAAAGCCTGTGTTTGATGGTCGTAATAATTTGTATACAAGGGACCCTTTACCAATCGGTACTGATAAAATTGAATTGGAGGTGAATATTTCCTCTTGATAATAATCTTATTGATGCACATATATTATCATACATTTTTCTTACAAAAATGACATTCGTAGGTTACACTGCCTGGAGAAGGAAAAGACAGAGTTTTCAGAGTCGTTATTAAATGGGTGGCTCAAGTGTCACTTTTTGCTCTAGAAGAAGCTCTTGAGGGGCGTACTCGACAAATTCCATATGACGCTATACTTGCTTTAGATGTAGTAATGAGACATTTGCCAAGTATGACATATACCCCTGTAGGTAGATCATTCTTTAGTAGCCCCGATGGATATTACCACCCTTTGGGAGGTGGACGAGAAGTATGGTTTGGGTTCCATCAGTCTGTAAGGCCATCACAATGGAAAATGATGCTTAATATTGACGGTAAACAGATAGTTAACAGTTACTTAAATATATATAACTCATGTATTAATTGAATTATGTATTTACTATTTTAAGATGAATGAATCTTGATTATTTTAATTTATAACTAATGTTATGCTTTCAGTTTCTGCAACTGCATTTTACAAAGCACAGCCTGTAATAGAATTCATGTGCGAAGTTTTAGATATTCGTGATATAAGTGATCAAAGAAAACCACTTACAGATTCACAACGTGTAAAATTCACTAAAGAAATTAAAGGGCTGAAAATTGAAATAACTCACTGTGGTACTATGAGACGAAAATATAGGGTTTGCAATGTAACACGTAAACCAGCTCAAATGCAATCGTATGTACCATTGATATTTCAATATTCGCAGCTCCATTTTTCATTTAATTTATGATTTTGTTTTTTACAGTTTTCCTCTACAATTGGAGAATGGACAGACTGTTGAATGCACAGTTGCAAAATATTTCTTAGATAAATATAAAATGAAATTACGGTATCCTCATCTTCCGTGTTTACAAGTTGGTCAGGAACACAAACATACTTATCTGCCTCTGGAGGTTTGTGATGATTATCTATTATAAATAAACAGTAGTAATATTCAACTCATTGTTTCGTAGGTTTGCAACATCGTCGCTGGGCAACGATGCATTAAAAAATTAACTGACATGCAAACATCAACTATGATTAAAGCCACTGCACGCTCGGCTCCAGATAGAGAACGCGAAATTAATAATTTGGTTAGACGTGCAGATTTTAACAATGATTCTTACGTACAAGAATTTGGATTGACAATTTCTAATAACATGATGGAAGTACGTGGACGCGTTTTACCCCCGCCTAAGCTTCAGTACGGAGGTCGCGTAAGTTCCATCAGTGGACAGGTGAGAAACTTTTGTCTAAATCAGCCAGGTCTAGCAAAATCGTACTTCTGCAGAAGATATTCACTCGTTTTCTAGCTACGTAAATGTGCTGAATTATTTATTCACATTGATGCCAACTAAATTTGGTCTATAAATCTGTTAAATGAAACTTAAAATTTATTCGAAATTTTTTCTGCAACATGATTTCAATTTTGCTACGATATGCTACGATATAATTAGACAAGTTAAAATGTAAATATTAGTTTAATAATTATTTTAATCAAAATTTATTTTTGAAAAATGAATATATAATGTTAAAAAAATTCTAAATATAAAATTCAACAAACATTTTTATATCAATCAGATTTAAAATATGATAATATCAATTCTAGACCTGATTGATTTAAAATTTAAACTATCAATGCAGTGAATTTGAAGAAAAATCGTGTCTCGAAAAAATAAGCGTTCATGAATACGCTTATAAGATATAATAAATTTTTCATGTTACCAATTTAGTAGTGAATTATAGCATATCAGTGGAATCAAAACTATGTTATAATTGTACATTTGAAGTATAAAATAATTAGTTTCTTTAAACAGTGATATTATTAGTAATTTCATGTGTAACAATCTTATGCAATTTTTTGATCTATTTTACTGAAAGAAAGTAACATATTTTTTTAACTTAACGATAAAATGTATTTCACAAGTCACTGATGTTTTTATAATATCTGACACTAACATTGATAGTCGAATATTCATTATTATGTTACTTAATATTTTTAAATTTTTCACATAAAATTTACTATTGTTTTTCCTTTTTAAGACAAAACAACAAGCTATGCCTAATCAAGGAGTTTGGGATATGCGAGGCAAGCAATTTTTCACTGGTGTGGAGATTAGAGTATGGGCGATTGCTTGTTTTGCACCGCAAAGGACAGTTCGTGAAGATTCTTTACGAGCATTTACTTCGCAATTACAAAAAATTAGTAATGACGCGGGAATGCCAATCATTGGGCAACCTTGCTTTTGTAAATACGCTACTGGACCCGATCAGGTTGAACCAATGTTCCGTTATTTGAAATCAACTTTCCAATCTCTACAATTAGTTTGTGTCGTTTTACCAGGAAAAACTCCAGTATATGGTAATTTACATGTTATTGCTTACATATTTCTTTGATAAACTATTCATATTTCATTTCTAACTGCATTTTGTATATTTTTCACAGCTGAAGTTAAGAGAGTTGGTGACACTTTGTTGGGTATGGCTACACAATGTGTACAAGCCAAAAATGTAAATAAAACATCACCACAAACATTGTCGAATTTGTGTTTGAAAATAAACGTAAAATTGGGTGGTATCAACAGTATCTTAGTCCCTAGCATAAGACCAAAGGTTTTTAATGAACCAGTGATATTCCTTGGAGCCGATGTGACGCACCCCCCTGCTGGGGATAATAAAAAACCAAGTATAGCAGCTGTAGTTGGCAGTATGGATGCACATCCATCTCGTTATGCCGCTACTGTTAGAGTACAACAGCACAGACAAGAAATCATACAAGAGTTGAGTTCGATGGTGCGGTACGTATCAATTAGATTGAAAATAACATGTGAAATTCGGGCTCTTAACACTTTCGTTTCATCGTAGGGAGCTTCTTGTGATGTTCTATAAGAGTACAGGAGGTTATAAACCACATAGAATAATACTTTATCGTGATGGAGTATCGGAAGGACAATTCCTTCATGTATTGCAACATGAATTAACTGCTATCCGGGAAGCTTGCATAAAACTCGAAGCCGACTATAGGCCTGGTATTACATTCATCGTAGTACAAAAAAGGCATCATACGCGGTTATTCTGTGCAGACAAGAAAGAACAAAGTGGCAAAAGTGGAAATATTCCGGCTGGTACAACAGTTGATGTTTGTATAACTCACCCAACAGAATTCGACTTTTACTTGTGTAGTCATCAGGGTATTCAGGTATTTTCAAGCACGAAAAAATTTACTCTCAATGTTATCAGCTAATTGATCATTATTATTATCTTTTTCTCATTGCTAATAGGGAACATCACGGCCGTCCCATTATCATGTTCTTTGGGATGATAACCATTTTGAGAGCGATGAGTTGCAGTGTTTAACTTATCAATTGTGTCATACATATGTTAGGTGCACACGTTCTGTTAGTATACCTGCCCCTGCATATTATGCTCATCTTGTAGCATTCCGTGCTCGATATCATTTGGTCGAAAAAGAACACGATAGGTAAAGTGAAGAACATATTTTTAAATAAATATGTGTATTTATTGTTACATACATAAATGATATATTTTTATTTGACTTGATTTTCAGTGGAGAAGGATCTCATCAATCGGGATGTAGCGAGGATAGAACGCCTGGTGCAATGGCACGAGCGATTACAGTTCACGCCGACACAAAGCGGGTTATGTACTTTGCGTAATTCATCTACTGTTATGGTATACATTGATAAATGTCACCATATCTTTTAAGCCAATCAGAAATTTAGATTACTTAAGTCTTAATGAATGTGCATGGTTTTTACAAATGGCCAATTTTTTTTCTTCCTTATCGTTTCAAAAATTGAAAAGTTCGACTGATTTAAAATTAATACCAACAAAATATATTCATTTTGATTGATCATTCAGTTGATAAGAAAAAATGTGTATTTTGGTGTTAAACCAATTTTAGGCGAATTTTAATTTTTTGTTTAGATAGCTATTAAGGAAGGTGCTTTTAGTTGATCACGTTTTAGATTAGATTAGAGCGTTAGGCAGCATTGCTTATTTCTTCTACCTCGATAAAAATCAAGTGGATAATTGATTTAATCGAAAATTTTGCTGCGACGCACATTACGCTTATTAATTTTTTTTAGATATACGCTATAACTTTATTAAATATTAAATACAGAAAGCTAACAATGCTTTTTGGAATTATAATAATTATATAAATCGCAATGAAGCGACATTGTTATATTGTTATATATGTAGTTATGATTTTGTATGAATATGGATTAATTTTTGCAAAAAGACTTCATATAATTCTGATAATTATTTATATGCATGTAAATTCATCACCAGCTTAGATTCGAATGACACAGTACCTTTGAATCAGATTATCTGATTAAATAACATTTGTAGTAAATGAAGAGAAAAAATTGGCCGCTTAAATTAAGTTATCAGTAAATGGGGATAACTCATTTACAATAGCATTATTTGTGAATATTAATCGCCAAAAACTATCAAGTCAATGGCCAAAGTAAATTAGTAAAATGAAATTTGTGGTGAATTAGGCGAACATTGTATTTTATATGGTCTTGAGTGTTATTAATTTCGTCGTGCCACATCTGATAAAGGAACATTATGCAGATTTTTTTACGGTTATAATCTGATCAGTCCGAGTCTAATGTCATGAGAGATAAAAAATGGATATCTTTAAATTTAAATCATGTAATTATCACTGAAAATAATGTGTACATCATGTTTATCAATCATTTTCTATTCTAATTAATTTTATTGTTCTTGCTGGATTCGAGTAACAACAATTAGTATTTTCTGAAATCACGTATTTTTATTCTGATATATTAATTATTGAGATTGAAAATGTATAGTTTTTGCATTGGAGAAAAATTTTGAAGATCATTAAATCAGAAACTGTTTTTTCATAGCTCAATTTGATTCGTACATTTATTAAAACGATTTATGGCATTAGATCTGGGTTAGAAATTGAAAGACCCGTTGATGTAAAGAAGTACTAAAGTAATAGTAAAATATGATGAATTAATTTACACGGACAAAGTAGGGTATACAATTAAAACAACCTAGGCTAAGATGCGTTTTATTACGTGTTTAAGTTGACTTTTAAGGTCCTTTTATATTTTTACTCCAAAATCTAATTATACTTTATCTGCAGAAAAATTATCTCAGCAAAAATGTAAAACAACGGTATATATAATAATTGCGTGAAAATTATTAACTGTACATTGTCAATTCGATAAGTATGCTAATTTTATAAAAATTGTATTCTACGCAACAGACTTTTTTTTGTTATAATAATGATATTTTATTAAAATCATTAATGCAATTATAATGGAATCAATATTTATTTGTTCATTCAATAACTTTTTTCATATTTAGTTAAATGCATTTTTGACGCGAGAAATAATACGTTTAAGTTTCTATCTACTTTGTATAAATGATTTTAATGAAGAAAATCAATTAGAATGCTCGCAATTCATCGCTAATACTATATTTATTTTAAAAAAATGTTGGAAAGGACCTTAATTTGTCGCTAATATTTATTTTAATTATAGCTCAAATCCGAATATGAATTAAATTTCATTGGCAACTATAATTTCTACCATGAAACGTTTAGATATAATTATCATTTTAATTGTAAAGCAGCATAGTCTCTATGACTTAGCTCCAAATATTAATGAACAATAATACGGAATTCAGAGACGAAATGAATTACGTTGAATATTTATATAGACATCAATTAATTATAAAAAATGTGAGACCGGGTAAATCATAACCAAATGAATTTTGATGTTGAAAGTTTGTGAAAATATTAGTTGAAATTCCTGAATTCGTTAGATTCTAATAATCCATATTTGAGCATGAGAAATTGATGCAATATAATCGATATGTAAGTGGATATAAAATTTAATATTGACGTTTATTTAGATTTTTCTTTCACCAAAAACAGTTTATTTTCAAAATAGGGATGTCAAGAATATTTGATATTCTTTGCGTTCGATTTAGTCCGGTTTGTAAATATATCTTGGAAGACATTCATATGAAATGATTTTCGATTTTAAGATAATTATTTCCAAATACATAATTACATTCGTTAAAATACGTATATTATTTTTAAAGAATGTATTGCTCCAAAATTATTTTATATTCATTCAGTTTTCATGGCAATAAATAATTTTTTTTTTAGATTCAATTCATTTTTAAATAAAAGTAACATCAATAATATCTAAAGTAAGTAATTATTGTTTTAAAATAAACAATAAAAGTATGTATAATTTGAAATTGAAATTCAATTAACTGATTAAATGAAATTCGTAAAATCCACACAGCTATAGGGAAATGCTGCAGCTTGGCTAAAAATAGAACAAAAAGCCGCCAATAAGAATGATTTTGTACATTATGATGTAATTATGGAAGTAACCTTAACTTATAGAAGAAAATGTCTTTTTGCTTATCTTAGATATTTTATGAGTAAGGTAAATATTTTATATTTGTATAACTACATATTATACATAGTATATACTATATATTCAGTATATATATAGTGTATACTACATACTATATACATATGCATATATGCAAGTAAATGTTTCACATGCATACATTATCAAATCTATTCCATCAGATGATGGCAAATTAGGTTGTCATTATTTACGTTATTTCAGTCATTTCTCGAATGTTTGATGAAGTCCGAATATGCATATGCATATACATATATTGAAAGCTTTAGGGATCAAACTATGATGATAATTATAATCATTATAATTATAATTATACTATTGATCGTCATATTGTCTTATTATTAAGTGATATTAATTTTAAAAGACGCATATATTCACTTATTGAAAATCGTTGTCGTCAGCTTTTAACTGTGGCGCTGATTTAAACTAGTTTACAGTGTGACTTATTTTAATTAGTCGAACATTCTTTAATATATGAATAATAAAATAATATTACAACAGTATTAATAAATAAATCCGATATGTCTAACGGACAATTGGAATTCTTATATCATTTGTGCATCAAATTGATTAGTTGAAAACAATTCTATTATTTAAATGTAAATTCATAAAGCGCCACCAAAGACGTTGATGCTGCGAAAAATCGAATCTATTCGTCATTCTTTATCGATATAAGAGAATGAATAATGAGCATTACCTTCATGTAATATATGGATCAGGTATATAGCAACATACGTTGTTCATTTATCAGAAGAGAATTATAAGCGGAGTATAATCCATAATCAATGTATGATAAGTTTAACTATGAGAAATTAGTATTTATAGTTTTTTAATATTTCAACTAGGCGTATCGTCTCAAACAAACGTATTGTTTCCACACCGTTATTGTATTTCTATAAACATTGAAATAATAATATCGATTTAATGGTTTGGAATTATTTAATGTCGGTGTTACCGAAGAAATAATTTCGATTGTTTGCATGTACAAACCTTTTTATTTCTTCAAACATCATTTCATGTTTTCTATCTACGTAAACAAGAATACAAGCATCTTTTATTATTTCTCTTAATCAAGTATTTTTAATATTGAAAAGTAACGATACGTGAATTATATGAAGTGTAAAATCTCGATGTCGCCACAATAAGGCCATTTGAAGAATTAGTCTTGATAATAGTGAAATAATTTACCGTCATTAATGGACAAAATTTATTGAAGTAGCCTATATGTGATATGGTTGAACGCACTGTAAAAAAAACTTTGTCTCTGCAAGTGCCTGGCGCTTCGTTCATGACGTGGTAAATAATAAAATTGAGCGTGCTGTATGAAATAAACTTCAAAATTCTAAAAAACGAAAATTTTAAAAATCATAAACAATTTGTAATATCATTGTCGATTAAGGGAAATGACCGCACCATAATTATCGGCACGAATGTTATTACTATTAGGGCGATTGTAAATTAAGTCAGTAATAATAATAATAAGTAAAACGTTCGATATTTGTGAATTTTAAAAATATCGAATATTCTATTTACTCCATTCTTTTTAAAGCTTTATCTACGATCGCTCTATATGAAGCGCATTTGATAATAATTAGCTAAGGTAATTATCTATTATAATTAGGAAAACTTATTGTTGAAATACAATTTGTCGTTTTAACTATATATGTATGTGTGCACGCTGAAAGTACATAAATTTAATTATATTTGTTGGAATCTTATCGAAATGCCGGGAAAAATATGTTATTGAATAATTAGTCTTAAGATAATTACATATATGCGAGTATATATTATAAATAGTGTATTTATAAATGTCTGATGAACATTTTCGAAAATTATGACGTCTTATATTATGTATCTGATGAGTAACATAGCGATAATCAAGAATTTAGACTTAAATAAATTTACATATGTAAGATTTACGAATAAGTCTAATTATTATTGTGAATGAGCATGTCGATTAATTATTCTTTATTCACGGCTGTACACACTCTATGAAAGTCTTCATGCATCGTGGAACATATGTATCGTCGATTGCACATTCTAATAATACATCGATACAATTATGGTATAATGATATATGAATTATAAATAATTGTAATCGATGCAGTTATGAAATATAGTATGAAAATGATTTGTGCTCTTTAACATATTATAATATAAAAATACAATTGCTGTAATGCATAATCGTAATGTACAGATATATATCCGAGCTTTTCAGCTCTCTTCATCGTGTATAAACAAAGAACACCATTCTCAGCCATGAATTCTATATGATTGCAAAGTTTCTATGTTGTAGATATTATACAAGAGTAATAATATTACAACTTCAACTTTGCATTTATTACTACATGGTTATTGAACATTAAATTTATATGTAATATTTGCTAGTATAATTATAATTAATAAAATTTGATTGATACTCTATGGTGTGAAATATTTAATTGATCCTTCATATGTATACTTATAATACACATTTATCTACATTTGAAGAAAATTGTGTTAATATAATTAAATTTTAATAATGCTTCTTCTGTATGTAAGGTTAAAAAGCACGTAGAAAAATAAAACTAAAAATAATGGAGTCATATTGGTGAAGGGGGTATTTTTGGCTTGGTTAAAAATTGTAATCGTATTTTCATATGGTTTACATTCAATATCCATTTTATTAATCCCTCATTAATATAAATTATGTATAATAGTATAAAATTATGTTATATTAAATTAGAAATTTTAATACATTTTACAATTTTATTCGTATCAACGAACTAGAAAATCCCTTATAGCGATTAATAAATTATTCATTAGCATATCACTGCCCTTACTCAAAGTTACTACTATTAAATTAAGAATATCTTGATCCTTTTTTTCGAAACGTGAAATATACGACTTCATATATTCTTTCATGTTTACTTTTGCATAAGTATATATGAACTTAATTCCCGCAATTAAAAGGTCAATTTTATCTTCACAAGTTAGTGCTAATCTCGCTACGATTTTAACTATATTTCTTATTAAATTTAGAGGTTCAGGTTTATTTTGCATTTCTAGTACATACACTTCTAATTCTAAAAGACTTATTTCAGTTGTACAATTTACCCCACTAATTTTTATTGCTACCTCTTTTATTACATCTAGAATTTCCTTCCCTACATCTGTAATAGTATCATTTGATCCTTCTTTTTTCTTTTCAAAATCTTCACACTCTGAACGTACCAATTCTACAGAATTTTTTGGTTTAATTAAAACTACACCGTCAATCATCAATAAATCATGACTTTTAAATTTGCTTGATTTCATGAATGTATCAACTTTTACATCTGGTATAATAACATTTTTCTTTCTCGCACTAAAATCCTTAATTGAACGAATTATCTCTTGATTTTTGTCAGCTGCTTCACTAGCATTTATTTTATTCACCATTTTGCGGAAAGCTTTTCTATGACGTTTATTTTGTAAACTTGATTGAAACTCTTGTATTGCCATCCTTTGAGAATTTTCAATAACACCTTTCGCAAAATTTGCACTCTTGACTGCCATTCCAAAGAACAGACAATTTACACAAGTTACAGCAATAGATCTAAATCTCTTTTCATTTTTGTCCCAATTCACAACTAAATCGAATATTCCGCATCCAACATTAGTTCCATGACTGATAATATCAGTAGCTATTAAAACATTGTGTGCATATTTAGCTGCTTTAGTTATGTTCCATCCTCTCTGAGCGGCTACACTTAATAAAGTAGTACTGCCTGTCACGGCACCTGTCAAAAATCCACTTGCTCCTCCAACAACACCAAACCATTGTCTTCTTGCTTCCCTTTCTCTAAAAGAGATACTTTGCATATGATTTGATCGGTCCACAAGTTCCGCTGTACTTCTACCAACTGTCCATATGCCACTGGTAACAGTAGTGACAACCCCTGAAATCAACATCAATTCATTGATTATGAAATTCTAATATATTTAATTAATTTATAAAGTAAATTACCGAATCCAATAAGAGCTAACGGAGCTACTGGGGTAAAAGCAGCAGCCATTAACCCTATTCCGCCTAATAAACCTGTTATTGAACTTGCTGTATCCACTGTATTTAAGACTTTTTCAGATATCAAACTGGATGGAGATTTTACAATTTCAATCGAAACTCTGGAATATTCATCAGATACTTCTTTTGTAGGATCATATTGGTAACATCCACCTACTGGTAGTACCATGGTACAAGGTGGTAATTTATTTGATGTTTTATAATCATCCCATGACTTATAAACTCTAGCTGAGGAGTCGATAAATAAAATGTGCCCATTCTGATTTTGTATTCTGAATATTGGAATCGAACCGCAACCAATTTCTTTATCAGAATCATTATTTTCAATAATCACATTGAATATTATGTTAACTAGAAGCTTTGTATCTTCAGAAATTTTGGAACATTTAAATATCAAATTTTGAATTGGATTAATAACTTGTTCCATTTCCTCTGTAATCTCTACAAGTTCCATCAAATTATGTTCTTCATTGTCATTAATTTCTTTTTTAGTTATCACCTCTTGATTAAATATAGCATAAGCAATATTTAATTTTAAATATTTACTATCTTCGACTGTATATGCTGACCAGTCTGGTGATAACTCATAATATCTTTGCTGCAGTTCTTCAGCCGTTTTCAAACGAATTTCCTGAATGAATATATTAAAGAAAATAAATTAATAAATTAGCTGAAGTAATGTATCTTCATAATATTATTTACCATTAGTGATTTTTTTTCCATCATTGACATTACTTGTAAGTCGTTCAATTGGAGAGATTGAGAATGAATTAGAAAACTAAAACACAATCAGAGATATTTAGTTTAATAGCCTGTAGTCCGAAGTTAAATATTTGGCTGGAATTGTAACATATGTTAAGTTGGGGTTTAATGATTGTTTATATTTACACTACCGCTCAAAAGTATTTGGCCAACTGCACTATTTTTGAAATTAAAAACAATACATTTTAAAAATAATTCTTAAAGATTAAACAAAATTAGATTAGACTAGATTAGAGATAAGATTTCTAGTTTCTTTTTTTTCTTATAGTTTAAATGATTATAGAGCAGTTTCATTCATTTAAACTTTTACAAAATATATTTTACTGTATGACCAAATACTTTTGAGCAGTGGTGTATTTCTGAAATTGCATAAGTTTTTTAAATGTACGTAATAAGAGTACCTTTAAATTTTTTTTTAAATGACTGTTTTACTTTGAATAGTTTACTTCACATAAGTATCCTTAATGTGTTAATAGTAAGAAGCGTATGTTAAAGGTTAAACTACATTTTTATTTGTATAAAGTACTTACAAAACGTAATGAAATTATCGGATTCTTGAAAAATTTATCTGCGTAGTAACGACCTACTTTCTCAAAGTAAATTGCATAAAATCATAAAAAATTCATTTGAAGATAAATTGAAGTATATTTATATATAAAGTGAATATTATGGTGTTAGAGTAACATTCTAATAATGCTTCATGATGAATATATCATTTGATACAATCTACAATTCGTAAATATGAAAATGTTATAAAATAAAATAAGAAGTCCGTAATGTCCGTAGTTGGTAAACTGCAGTCATCGTACTTCGTAGTAACTCCGTACAGTTGCCTGGACTGCACTATAGCAACCAACATCCAACAATTTATATTTAGGCAGCCTTTCAATTAATGGACAAAAATCAGAATTTATTTATTCATCTTTTCATAAGCTGTTTGACAAATATTTGTTAGAAATAAGTATCCCATTTAAATCGTTAAAGATTTTCATTTTTCTCAAAATGCAGAAGAAAAGAAGGAAGATAAGATAATGCATTTCTTTGTTATTCATGAAAGTTCGATCTTTTTAACTGAATTGAATAAAAAAGGGTGGTGTTATTTAGTAATTTTTCTAAAAAATTAATTACTAAGTTAATTTTATCAGCAGATACCATTATTTATACTACATAAAAATGAGTTCAAGATTTCAAGCATTTTTCACTATACTTACATAACTTCAACAGTTCAATACATTACTTGTGTAGTTGTATACATACTGTACTTGGTAATTGGCCATCAACTTTAGCGATAATATACCTATCAAGCAATAAGATGGGTAGCCCGCGCAAATATAAATTTTTATATTTTTTATTTATATCAATCAGTTGAATTAGCATGGAATTTTCTGTAATTTTAAGTTCTTAATTATGTTCAAATTAATTTACTTTGTATGTGAAAAAACAAAAACTCATTCTACACTTCAGAATATTTTAAGTTAGAGTTAAAATTAGGTTGACTTTGTTTTCAAAGAAATACTTTGGAAGTTGAACCAAATTTAGTTTTAATTAATATTTGTTTATTTAATGTAGTATCATCCATGAATGAACAGAAAATTATTTTACAGTTTTAAACATGATAATCATAATAATTAATGATGGTAGGGGTTCTGCGTGCCGCTATGTTGGCGTGACAGCGACCGCATGTTCAAAATACAAGCTAACAAAACTGCTGCTGTGCACATGTTTACTATTTAGTTGTATAATTTAACGTTACAGTATCATTTTTATTAAATTAAAAATGGCAAAATTCTGCACTAGTGAGTACATGTGATTTATTTTAAAGATTATTATTTTCAAACGAAGTCAAATAAATAATATGTAGAATGAGGTTAGTTGTATTGGTAGAAATAATGAAAATAATATTTTTTCCCAACAGAAAAGCGTATACCAGCGCGTAAAAGAATTAAGATTGAAAAGAAAGTACAAGAACACAACCGCAAATTAAACAAGGAGGTTAAGAAAAACACGAAAAGTATGTATAAAAATTCACAGTTCAGTATATGATAGTAGTAATAAATGAGTGAATTACATTTTTGAATATTTTAGGAAAACAAAAGATCACTGAGGCTCCAAATCAATGTTTACTTCAAGATAATATATTGAAAGAGGTAGAAATGATACAGAAACGAAAAGAAGAAGAAAAAGAAAAATTACGAGAAGCTGTACGAGAACAGAAGAAGAAACAATTAGCAAACCAAGGATTGGATGGTTATGTAGCATCCGCTAATAATAAAAATTTGATACATCAAGAAATGGTAGTTGAACCAAGAAATATGCAAGAAGGAATCAAGGAACAAGTTGAAAAACGAGAAAATTCATTGAAAGCATATTACAAAGAATTCAAAAAAGTGTTAGATGCAGCAGATGTGGTCCTAGAAGTTGTAGATGCTAGAGATCCATTAGGGACCAGATGCAAACAGGTTAGTTCATTAAAAATTTGCTCATATCAATATTACATGTCTGACATTGTTTTTGATAAAGGTAGAAGAAGCTGTTAGGGCAACACCTGGTAAAAGACTAGTAATTGTTTTAAACAAAGCTGATTTGGTACCCAGAAAAAATCTTGATGAATGGTTAAAATATTTACGTGCAAGTGTACCAGCTGTAGCGTTTAAAGCTTCAACTCAAGGCCAATCAAAAAAATTAGGCAGAAGAAAATTAGTTAAAAAAATAGAGGTACCACAAAGTGGTACCTGTTTTGGTGCTGAATTGTTGTTATCTTTACTCGCCAATTATTGTAGAAATTGTGGTAATGTAAAAAGTAGTATTCAAGTTGGTGTAGTTGGACTCCCAAATACAGGAAAATCTAGTGTAATTAATTCTTTGAAACGCAGTAAGGCATGTAGTGTAGGGAATACTCCAGGTTTGTGGAAATTTTATTAGTATCAATATTTACCCATCAAGGAAGATGATAATTTTTTTGAAAATTTATATTTAGGAGTAACAAAGGCAATGCAAGCTGTGCAATTAGACTCAAAAATAAAACTTCTTGATTCACCTGGTATAGTATTTGCCAGTGAAGAGCAAACTAATGATTCATCAATTGCTTTAAAAAATGCTGTCAAAATTCAAGCAGTTAGAGATCCAATAACTCCGGCAAATGCAATCCTGAAACGAGTTTCAACTGAAAAATTAATGGAACTATATAATTTACCTCAATTCAAATCAGTTGAAGAATTTTATGCTCTCAAAGCTACTAGAATGGGTAAATTTAAAAAAGGTGGTGTACCAGATGTGATAGCTGCCGCACGTGGTGTGTTAGAAGATTGGAATTGTGGCAAAATTAGGTTTCAAAGATTTCATTTTCTTTTATATTGGTTATATCTTACATATTAGTATTCAACAAAGTATTTAAAAATTACAGATATTATACTGTTCCCCCTGAGCAGCCAGAAACGCATTTGTCAGCAAAAATTGTTAGTGAAATGGCAAAAGAATTTGATTTAGAAAGTTTTGCTGCTCAAGAAAAAATGATGCTAGACAATATTGTAGAAGAAACAATTGTCAATTCAGCAATAGATTCAACTGATTCAGTTTCAGCAGCTATGGAAGTAGAACTCAAAAAAGAAGCCGTAATAAAATTTGATCATATTATTCTTAATTTTTGTTTATATAAATAAAACCATGTAAACTCATGTTCACAGGAATTCAAAGTACACAAAAAATTAAAAAAACAGTTGAATGGAAAGAAAAGTGATAATGAATTAGTAAGGAAGAAAAAGGTTGACCCGTTATTTGAAATAGAAGGAAATCAGAAATTGAATAAAATCAATAAATTGCAATTTAAAAAACAAAAAAAAGATAAAGCTCGAAGAGGTATGGAAAATGAATATTTTATAATATTCAGCTATTATTTCTTTCTTATTATTAAACATACAACTTTTTCTTACAGAAAAACAAGCTATTCAATTGGCTGATCAATTAGGAGATTTTAATTTGGCATAGAAATATTTTTCTAATTTGTGCTTTTTGTGTTTTTCTTAATTTTCTGTATTAATTTATGGCTTTTGTATCAATTTCCGATCTTAGATCTTGTACACACTGCCAATGTCGGCCTGAGATGTGCTTGCTTGGCTCAATACCAGTACTAGTGCAAATTAGTTATTGTTTTGTAACTATATCGTTATTTTTGTTGTAAAGAATAATAATTCTATTTGTGCTCAACAGAATTTTTAATTTTTCCAGATGTTATTTGTGATTGAGTATAATTTATTTCAACCCCTTTATGAATATATAACAAATAAATGATATATATCATTAGTACAAATGTTATGTGAACATTGCTTTTTAGTATTTTACAAAGAATAAATTAATAATTAGACATTCTTTATTATTACAGTTTATTTCTTTGCTCGTGTTCGTGACATATCTTACAAATGAATAATTTAATTCTCAATTTTCCAATATCCAAATAGGGCTAGAAAAAATTTTTATTTAAGTTATCATGTAACGTTTAATTTAATAAATTTTATCCTCATAAACAGCTAGGTACTTGTTTATTAGACAAAAAAGTAATGCTCGACTGTTATTGGTTGAGGCCTGGCCCGAAACGAAACGAAAACAACCGGAAAAAGTCGAACGATGAAAATGTATAGTTAAAACTCGCATCAGAGTCGTTAAAATACACGTGAGCAGTGTAATTTTAGGTTATTTACGAGAGATTTAATTTTCTTTTTAAAATAAATTTCATGCACTAGTTATTTTGCTGAAATTTTGTTGAGAAAAATTTTTTTATAGTTTTAAAAATGTCTGAACCCCAATCAGCATATGCAGTTTATTCTGTTAAGCGCAAAGCTACAGCACCTCCAATTGTGAAGAAACAAAAAACCAATGATCATAATTATGTTATTAGCGAGATTCCAAATAAAAAAACTACAGCATCTGTGAATGGAAAATTATCAAAAAAAGACCGTAAGAAGAAGAAAAAACATTTGACTATACAAACTGATAATAACGATAAGAAATCAATTAAAAATAAAGTAGAACTGAAGACAGTCAGCTCTAATTCTAAAGTTAGTAATCAATATCAATTATTGAAAGTATCAAATGGTGAAACCTCAATTAACGAAAGCAACAAAAAATCCATTAAAAATAAACAAAAGAAAATCAGTCTTAATAAAGAATCGAATTCTGCAGGAATCGATAATCCAAAACAAATATTAAGAGTGTTAAATGGTAAAGATTCGAATAATGAAAATTCAAACCAAGTTGTTGAATGTCAATTTTTGAAGACTGTTGGTTTTAATAAAAAAATGGATATGATACGACTGGACGATTATCCAGCCACTAATGCTAGATCTATGTTTAAATGGCTTACTCATCCACAAGATATAAATGAATTTTTTAAGTAAGTATCACATTCTTGATGTCATATTATTCAATAATTTGTTTAATTTAAATAATTTTAGTGAATTTTGGGAATGTAAACATTTACATCTCAGGCGAGATAACCGTGATAAATATAAATTGTTAATGACTACATCAGTATTAGATAAGATATTACGACAAAATCATATCTTGTTTACAAAGAACATTGATATTACATCTTATACAAACGGGGTGAGAGAAACTCACAATCCAACAGGAAGAGCAATACCTACTGTTGTTTGGGATTACTACATGAATGGATGTTCGATAAGAATGTTAAATCCACAAACATACATTAAAGAAATTCAGAAGCTTAATTGTATATAATTTCTGTTTTGTTATAATACTACTTACATTGCTCTCTTCACTTAAATTAAACTAAATCAAATTTTCCATTTTCATAGTTACTTTGCAAGAGCTCTTCAACTGCTTTGTTGGTGCAAATTGTTATTTAACGCCACCAAATAGTCAAGGATTTGCACCACATTACGACGATATAGAAGCATTCATATTACAAGTGGAAGGCAAAAAAAGATGGAGATTATATAAGCCATTAACACCTAGCGAAGTTTTACCGAGATATTCATCAAGAAATTTAGATCAGTCGGAATTAGGAGAACCAATATTTGACGAGGTATTGGAATCAGGGGATCTTTTATATTTCCCACGTGGAACAATTCACCAAGCAGAGACTGTTGAAAATTGTCACAGTTTACATATTACTCTGAGTGTCTATCAGAGAAACAGTTTTGGTGATTATATGCAAAAATTACTCCCAGAAGTACTAGAAACTGCATTCAAAGCTGATAAAAAATACCGTGAAGGATTACCTTTAGATTTTTTGCAAAATATTGGTTCTATATATTCTGAAAAATCAAGCGAAATTAGAAAAACATATATTAATTACGTGAAAAATTTGTTCTCCAATTTATCAAAATATGTCGATGAATGTTTGGATAACGCAGCAGATCAAGTAGCACAAGGTCACATTCATGATTGTCTTCCGCCGTTGTTCGAAACTCATGAAGAACCCCGTTGCGCAGTTGACGATGGAGAAAGGATGAAGGAAAATGGTGTTGTCGTAAATCGTGTTGAAATTGAACTTGACACTAAAATACGGCTTTCGAGGTTTCATTGTGCAAGGTAAATGATTATAACACTTACGTATGTTAATGTTTGAAATTTTTCCAAGCTAATAATCAACTTCAATTCATTAGGCTTGTCAAAGAAGATGGCTCATACAGAATTTATTATTCAACTGAAAATTCAAGAGAATATCACGAATACGAACCTCAATTCTTAGAATTAAGTGAAGAATTTGTTCCTGCAATACGACTAATTTTAGGGTCTTATCCTAAGTATGTTAAAGTTAATGATCTACCAATCAATGGCGACGATAATAAGGTAAAATTAATCGAATAACTTTTATTTACATATGACTTTATTCAATTATTATATGATTATATACATTACCTTGTTATTTAACATATATTGTCATTTTCAGATACAAATAGTTAAAGATCTTTGGGAAAAATATATTGTTATAACAAAACAGCCTCTACCAGTATTAACGGATTGATTTTGAAATATTAAAAAGTTTTAGGTTCATTGTCAAAGATGGAAAATATCACTTCTGAAAGAAGAGCAATGCTCTGATAATTTCCTACTAAAACTTGATATTAATATTAAACTTAATTGTATAATTTTAATATTCATTCTTAATGAATAAAATACTGGTGGTTTTTTACTCAAAAGAAATAATTTATGAAAAGCAAATAAGTAAAAACGTATGAAATTTTTACACAAATATCTGTTATTTTGAGTATTTAAAACATGATTTCGCCAAACTTACGTTTACATTATCGAACATCGTAGAATAATCAGTTTAATCACAGAATAAAATATGCGTGTATTCATGATACGGTTTTGTTTAAACTTATTCTTGTATTTTGGGTTGATCATTTTCGGATTTTTCATTTTGCGCACGTTGTTTACCTACTACGTATTCCATGTAGGACAAGTAACCGTCGTTATTCATATCATCTTCTTTCAATACTTTATCTATGGCTTCTAAAATTTTTAATTATTTTATTAGTGATATAGAATAAGAACCGTAAGTCAAGTGAAATCACCTATTATCCATAACAACTGATCCTCATATTCATCAGGTTTTGACGGAATAGCATTTTTGTATGTATGATAATCCGCACCCTCGCCGTCGTACTCATGCAGCGTATGTTGTATGGCATGTAAAATCTCTAATCCGTCTAGTTTTGTGTTATTATCAACATCGTGTACTCTAAGCAGAATTGTCGCCAGTTCAAATGCAATATATTCATAAAGTTATATAACGATAAATATGAATACTTACTTGAAGTAGTAAAATTCTAACTCTTGCTCGCTCATTTTTGATAAATCTAGTTGATCAGCAAGAGGACCCATATCTTCTTTTAAATGGCTATTTTTCGAAAAAAAAATTGATGAGAAGAATATTTTGAGAATTATAATTATGGACACTATTCTTACCACGGTATAAAAATATAAAATAGTCAGAATGGGAAGAGTCAAAATTTTAATGGAAAGAAAACGATAAAACATGACAATTGTTTTAAACGAAAATTTTGAAATATAAAAATAGCGTTAACGTACGTTGTATCGTGAAGTAATTCTGCATCTTGAGTGAGTTTCACATCCTTTTGTGGAGAATAGTGATGATGCGACACACTGCTTCTTGGATGGTGAGGACCTCGGAAACTCGTAACAAGACCGATTAGCAGAATGATCAAACATTTTGGTACCATTTGGAGTGTCTGCAAACAATTACCGGATGTATAAACTCTGGAACGAGTATCTCGATCATATCGGAACTTGATAATTGAAAAAACGATTTGCGTATTAACGATGAATACTACTAGGAATACGAAAGGGATAACGCGACCCACGACTGAGCAGGCACTGCACGAGATTCCAAGTGGTGAACGGTTACAATAGAACCTGCTGCGACAAGCATGATGGACATTTTGACGAGATGGTGCTACTTCTGAGTGCAGGAACACTCCCTAGATCGTCGACAGATGGGCAGTAGAGGGGGTCCTACTAATTATTATGCGATTACCCACAAGCCCATTGATTTAGATTGGACCCCAGAGAGAGGGAGACAGGGTGAGAGAGAGAGAGAGAGAGAGAGAGAGAGAGGGGGGTCTCCGACTCGATGCGTCGCAAATTTTTTCAACAAAGTCTCCACCAGCCTTCTATCATTGTATTGCGGGAGACGACTATTTTTACTCTGAAAAAAATCTTCTAAAGAAAACTATTGCCAAATTCCATGTCTAGTAACGAAATGTATGCAATAATAAACGAGACACTTATTCATACGCTTTTCAAGCAAGATAATCTGTCATTTTAATCTACGAGGTCCACAAGAGCAATATTGTTACATCAAGATATATCGCACGCAAGTGCACGTTGTGTATTTGCTCTCGATACGAAATCTGTAAATACTGACTACGTTTGTACGTGGGTGTGAAAAGACACGCGAACCGGAGCAAAAATCTGCGATACTTAGGAATCAATTTTCTATGGGCTTGACGTCGATGGAACACGAGTGCATATGTCGAACGGGCCCCAAGGGCTTCCCCCTTGATGCTAGTGGACCCCCCATGGGTGTGCGCACCCCATCGCGAACAAGAGCCCCATCTCTCTCTCTTTTAACCCTCTGGGTGTCGAAATCTATAAATAATTTATATCATTTGGTCCATTCATCGAGCGAGTCCATATGTACCTGTGTCGCCTTACAGGGGGGTCACCGAAACCTGTGCTTTCTTATTATTTCTCTCTTTCTCCCGCTACATGACAAAGTCCTCTCATACAATAATTACATGTGTTCCCTGGACCCACAGAGGATTCACAAAGTTGTGTATATCGTGTATCGAATATTCAGTTTCGAAAATTCTAACAAACTAATAAGCGAAGAGCAAAATATTTGAAATTGTTCGCACCTTCGAAAAGACCGCTCCAGTCGTCGATAACGTCGCGTATCAGGAAGAGAGGAACCTAAACGGTCGACACTAGGTTAAGTCGATCCGTATAACCTGTTAACCCGTCGCTCGAATTCTCGCAAAATAACGCGAAATTTTGTTTCGAGTGGCGATTCGCGACACACAGAAGCCGGCTAACGCGAGCGCACCTGTTATCGATCACGCGTCGATCCACGATAGATGAACGTATCTTTTGCACGGTACACGCGGAAAAATTCCAAGCTATCGAGATTATTTTTACTCGTTACCCCTATTCCCCGTACCCTGTCCCATTAATTCTGTATAAATTCACCCTGACAGCGAATATCAACACTTACGCACCGGTATTTACCAAGCGAATTTTTCCTCGTTGAGCCTTGTTGTGTATACGTGTGCTCAACCGCGCGCGTGACACTTATCGACGTTTTTCATTCCCGGACCGCGCGCATCCTCCGAACGCCGGGGCTTGCGCCCTCGTCGAGTTGCTCCGTAACGCGGATCCTACTTTTAGCGGGCTTCTTTCGCTTTCGTCATCGATATTTCCCTCTTTTCGCATCTGGAGAGTCCCATTCCGATACCGCCTTAGGGATCGCGCTCCCTTTCTTCCCTCTCGTCAATCGATATCGCATTCACGATTCGATACTCGCGTCTAACGATCGACACGGCCGGGCAAAAGCGAGCTCGTCTGATTTTTCTTAACGATCAAACGAACTGACAAATTTTTAGCGAAGAAAACCAAACTCTTTGTTACGACGAGATGAGAATATCAAAAACCGTGGAGCATAAAATTTCGTGGACGAAGTATATTGCAATTTTACAGCTGAGGAATGAAAGAGAACGAAAGGAAATGTATCGCTCGAATTGGAGCTAACTGGAAAACAGGGGCTGCTCGGTGCTGCTCGTCGAGCAGTCGGACAGAACTGAAAAATGGGAAAGGCGAATCGCGAAAGGGCAAAACGATGAGATGGAAGGAAGAAAGGGAGAAAAAAGGATCTCATCGAGGTGCGATGAAGAAAGAGAGCAGGGATGACAAGGACGAGGTAGCGAGAGGAAGAGAGAAAGAGGTGGAGAGAGAGAGAGAGAGGAGCGCACTTTGGTGGGTGGAAGAGGTTGATACGGGTAGCTAGAGGGATAGAAAGAGAGAAGGACGAGGGGCGAGCGGAGGGGGGTTGGAAGGGGAGTAGAGTTAGGCGGATGGGTCTCCGGTAGTCATGGCAACGAGCGTAGCCTAAAGCTATGCTTTTATTGATTCCAAGCCGCAAACAATGTACAGGAGTGGATGTTTCGCTCTGTTCTCTCTCTATCCGTCTGGATAGTGAGGTATTAACGCACCCCGAAATACCGATACCCGTGGGCACGTGCCCCAGAAAACCAGACCCACCTCGCTCAACCCCCCCTCTCCCCTTATCTGGCCGCGCGTACCACCTTTACGTATACCTATGCCTCGCGAAAGTGCTCTCTCCCTCTCTATCTCGCACACGCTCGCTCGCCGAGCGTTTGATGCCGTCGTCGGCCACGACGACGCGAGAGAGGAGAGATCGACTCGCCGCGTGTCCATCGATATGCAACACCGATCTCGAAATTTTCGATTCCCTCGAGACACGATCGACCCATCATCATAATAATCAAATCAGATACATACGTTCCTCGCACTTGCTATCTCGAAACGCGCAAACATTTTCGGCCTCTTCGCGTAGACCGATCGAATTTCGCTCGTATCAGGAAATTTCGGTCGTCGATGAGAGAAAGGAATAGGGGGAAAAAACACATTTTGACCGAGAACAAATCATTTCTTTTTATTCGAAAAGAAAAAAAAGGTTCATGCAGAATCAAATTGAGCACGCGAACAGTGCAATCGCCGATGCGAAAGTTGAATCGTGATCGAGTTTTCTAGCCGATTAGTACGAATGGGACCACCCAGTGGGACCGCCTACGTCTCATTCGTGAAAAAAAAAAGAGAAAAGAATTCTTTCGAAAATCATCCCCAGGAGTTTGTTTCCACGTTTGCTATTCAAATTCGATTGCGATCAGGGTTCTCTAATTCTTCTCCATTTCTTTCAATGCCGTATGAACGATTTCATTTTGGGGTTGATTTCGAGCGAAAAAGAAGTCGATTTAGAGGAACGTATATCGACTCGTAACTATGACAGACATTTTTGTATTAGTTTTCGTAACGAGAGTTTTGTAATTGTATCGATGAAATTTTCTAGTTAGCTAAATCGTATTAAAGTATCGATCGCGCGCATGTATATATGCACATAAAAAAAGAGATAGAAAATCGGTCGGGAATGTGAGCGACATTTACCGGTCCTGTGATAATTCGATGAACAGCCTTCGATAGTTGAAAAATAAAATGATCGCCCGACAATGCAAATACTTTTTATATAGTACGGATTTATCAACGTTAAAAATATTTCACGGCGAGTGTTCCCGACGTTATACGAGTCTCCCGCGAAAAAAATCAGCGGTTTCGATATTATTTAAAAATAAATAATTCCTTTTTCGATGAAGAGTAAATTTTTTTGTAATTTCGAACGTCTCCGCTCGAGTTTGTTTCGGCGTTTTACCGGAACGTCTCGGAAAGGATAAACGCCGCAAGCGATAATTTTAGCAAACGAGTTCCCATGATATCGAGTTCTCTTCTTGACGCTAAACGACGCGACGAGAGCGAACGTAAGAGAGAGGGACGGAGAGTTTCCATTCGCTATCCGAGAAAATTTTCGCTTAATTCGCCCAACGTGAAATCCCCTATACGCGCCGTTCCCATAGTTATCAACCTTCTTACGAGAATTGCATGTTCCGCGGCACGCAAAGCGTTTCGAGACAGTGGAAATTGACATAAAGAAAATCAGTTTCCGCGATATGTGCGAGAGAACTGCAACGTAAAATTTTGATAAATCGAATCAACAGCCAAATTTTCGCAAAAAGTGCGATTTAATTTTATTTCTTCGTGATAAAACGAGAAATGGAAAATTCGAGGACAAATATGGCAATTACCGTAGACTGAAATCGTTATACGCGATACAAATATCTCGATACCGAATTTACGACCGAATACGTACGAAGTTTCTTGAAACGACGAGAGAGTGTCCGATCCTCCGTACCGGAGTAGATAATTAAATGAGCTGGTTTCGATTGTGCGAAGCAGCTAAGGGCCGGCTGCCGGTAACGAGAGCGCCGACTGCCCTCGTGAATGGCCTTCCTCGCGTTAATGCTCGATTCGCGCGCGTGCGTTCGCTACGGCCACTTCGGTGTGCGTTATTCTCTCGCTCCCTCTCTCTCTTTTTTTTTCATTATTTTCATGCCAACCGATGAATCGAGGCGTGTCGCGTTTTGACGCATGAAAATGGCCCAAAGGGATGCGCCAGACCATTGATCGATGGCTCCATGCGATCGGAGTTCTACCGAAAATGCCCGTCAAATAATATATTCATAGCTTCCGGATGGTCGAGCGCGACTCTCAAACCAAACTCGTCCACCATCCTCCCTCTGTGCCGCTCCGATACGCGCCAACCTTTCACCCTTCTCCTCCCTCCCGCCCCCTCGTCCTGTATCGCATCCTCTCTCATCGACACACTCACATAACCACTCATCGTCCCGACACCCTCTCGCTTCTCTCTCTCTCTCTCTCTCTCTCTCATATATACCCACATGCAAAACGACTGTCGGCCAATTGCCGAAAATATCGGCTCGTACCCCCCGGTCTACGTGCCGGGCTAAACTTTTTTCTCTATTTTTTCTACTTTCTCTCTTTTTCAACGTTCTCTACATCCCTCTCTCTCTCTCTCTCTTTTTTTTTTCGCTCTTTCTCTATCTATCTCCGAGGCACGAGGTTTATTTCCACAAATTTCATTTCACGTCCGATCGATTTCGCGCGACTCGCGCCTCACCGCGCGCTATACACACCATGAATATCGAACTCATCCGCTCTTGATAGCGCTATCGCGGAATTATAGATTCCATTCGGTCGAATATAGAGTGCGATGTATAGTCTTTGGTGTTTTAAATACCGAGGACTTAGGGAAACATTTTTCGGTATTTGAGAAAAAGTGCTACCGTTGTTATATGTATTTTTATTCATACCTGTTTATCATCGAATAAATAACAGACCAAGTTTCCTACTCTACAACTTAGAAAGTCAATAATTTCATTTTTTCTACCTTTCTCGACGAATCGTTAACCGAATTTGCATTGACTCGAGCGTAAGAAGAGCGCGATGTTTTGCGCTCATATCCTCTCTCGGACAAACAAGCGAGCTTTTTCTTCTTCGCGTTTTCCTTTTTTCCGTTGTAGTAAAAGCGCTTTTACGCTCGAGCGACGCATTGCGGTAATTTTTATCGATCTCGATCGTTTACCTCTGCGTAACGGATTTTGCGAATGGTTATAAAAACTAGGTGGAAAAAAGGTTCAACTTTTTTTCTCTCTCCCTTCCGTTAAACACAGCTAAGAGTATGAGCCGAAGAAAGACGAGAGAGAGAGGAGGATATATCTTGTCTCTCTCGCTCTCTCTCCCTTTTTCTACCTTCTTTCTCCCCAGTTTCGTACGCTATTCAGCCCCATTTGCATCGAGCGCTCTCCTCTCTCTCTCTCTCTCGCTTTCGCTCGCTCCGGTTTGCTTAGCGCGGCAAGCTAAGTGCAAAATTATTTTTAAAATATTTTCCTAACCGCGTTAGCTTGAAAGCTGACCCATCCGCGTCGGATGCGTACGTGAAACGGCCATCCGCCTTGGTGCGAGCGCGAAGCAAAAAGAATTGAAAATGCCGCACGGCGGTTATCTCGACTTGTGCCCCGCGGTTTTTTAAACATCCTCGCGGAGACCTTCTTGCCCCTCTTATTTTCCACCTCTGAAGAGAAATTCAATTTTTCATGGCAACGCTCGTAAACGTGTATCGTTGAATCGTTCTTTCACGCCAATTAAAACGTTGAAACTCCTCGAATCGAATTTGTTACCCACTGTAAATATTTTTCGTTCTCTCCTTGAATTATTGTTTCCGCGAGGATTACTATTTCTCCTCGCGCTCGCGCATTTCTCGAGATTGAGAAAAAAAAATAGTAATTGAGAGACTTGCGCGCTTTAACACAGCTTTCCCATCTACGTACTTTCATCTTAACCTCGTCTCCTCCCGTGCGTTTTTATTCTCCCCTTTTTACGTTCTACCACTTCGATGCTCTCTACTTTGCGCTTTTCTCTTATTTTTAAGCTTTCGTTGCGCCCGGCCAAGAGTTTCCAGTTTCCGAGAGCTCGCTCGAGCTCGCTCGCCATGTCGAAAAACGTTAAATCCATTCCGAGAGGTTTTCCCCAGGAAGGGACCAATAAGCTAAAAACAGTAGGAGTCGGTATTTTTCCAATCGCGGCCGAATTTTCAACATTACCGAATAAATCCACGGGAATTGGAGACCGCGCGCACGCTCGCGCTCGCTATCACGGGGCTGCGGTTCTTTGAAATAGCGCGAGACGGAAATTCGTCTCGCACGCGCGAACCGAGCACCGGGGCGTAAATACCGATCAAAATATCGTCGTCGAATACTTAATTACTTCGATATCGCTATATATCTTCCAGGATGGCTCGCCGTAACAGCCCCCATGTATATTATGTACAAGGATGACTCGTGATGGGGTTCCCAATTTGCCGCGGGGTGCCGTCAGGCTGCGTTTAACAACTTTTTAATGGAGGCTTGGGCGACCATCGCCGGGATACCCCGGCTGCCAACGTTGAAACGTTAATTCTAACGGGTGCCGTTGCGAAAATAAGTTATCTCTTATCGTCCATCCTACGGATGGGAGAGAAGAGATGAAATATTATCTCAGTCTTGATTCACCGTCAATCGGCTCTCGCTGGTGACAATACGAATACTGACGAAAAAATTGGGACGATATTATTACAAATTCCGAGGAAATTAATTTCCAAGAATACCGCGCTAAAGATTGGGCTAGCGGGTTAATAATTATAATCGTGATTCCTATACTCTCAATCTGTGATTCCTATATTCTATGCTGTATCATTGCCAATAATCTGAAGATTAAGCATATAATTTTCGCAGTAGCCTAATTTCCTAACAATCAAAATCAGTAGATTACAACGTAACATTTCTCGTAATCAAAATGTGTAGATTCTCATTCGATTCCCTGCACGCAACACCATCGGTGTTTTCATTTTTATACATTTTCGCCGAGAACGAGTTTAAATTTATCAGCTTTTTTTTCGAACGCCCAAATGATTAATATATACCCAGGTAGAGCGTCGAGTTTTCCCTTGGAAAAAATACACCCACGTACATATACTATATAGATGTGTATATATATATATATATATATATATATGAGCAATTCACCCTCGTTATTCGACGAAAGCATCGTAATCCTCGGCAGCTCTGAAAATCGCATGGCATACGAGAGAATTTGTGCGTCTCTCTCGTCGAGCGCACACGTAAAATTACGCCCGTACGGCCGTACGTGAGCTCGGTACCTCGGCTGTACATGTACGTAAAACGTACTGCACGCACACGAAAGCTCGAGCCTCGGCGAGCACGTGCTCACGGCTAGTACACTCGTGGGCGCACACAGAGGGAGCTCGGCACACGTACGTAGGGCTCACACGAGTGTAGGTAAGGTGTACACGGTGTGTCGTCCTTGTACACACGTATACGCGGAGCTTTCGTTCTCCGAACCCTCGCAGAATCTCGCCCAACTCCGACTCAGTCGACCAACCCCCGGTTTCCACCCCCTGATAAGCGCCCTCCGCTCCCGCCTTCGTCCCCCTCCCGTCCCTCCCCGCTACGCCACCCACCTACAGCTCACTCCCTTTTGGCACGGCGAGCTTTCTCTCTCGCTCTCCCCTCTCGTTCTCTCTCTCTCTCTCTCTCTCTCTCTCTCTCTCTCGCTCCCTCCCTTCGTTCTCTCCACATCCACCCCCCGGGTCCACCAGCTAACCTAGCACAGCATTCGCGTTCTGGAGCTGCTCTCGCAGCTCTCGTAATCGCATTTGACGTCGCTACGTTTTTGTTTCAGAGCAGTACGTGACGCTTCCGCCGTTGGAGGGCTCTTGGCAAAACACGCGAGGTAAAGAAAAAAAAGAGAACGAGAGAAGTTCGCCGTGGAAGAGAGCGAAAAGATGGAGAGGGAGAAAGAGAGAAATGAGAGGTGGGTCGAGTCGCGTAAGAAGAAAAGGATGAAAAAAGCCCTAAGACCGAAGGATGTAGGCGAAAGTTTTACTTGGAATGATAGATTAAAGATCGGGAAAATGACAATGGGTCGACAACAAGGAAAGTATTTCTTTGTTTCGAGAAATAAATTACTAATTTCTGTTTTTCTACATATACCTATAGACGGTTGTTTCCCTTATTTAGAAAAAAATGCCGAAAATTGCAATTAAATTTCGAAAAAATTGATTTGTACAATTCAAGCTCAAATTGGCATTATATGTTAATTGTCGATTATCGGTACATTTTAATAATAATCGGGTTAAAAATAAATACGTAATGTGTAACACCGAATCAGGCCCAATTCCATTTGTATCTTATCCACGATCCAATAATGTTTAAATTAGATTGTGTCCAGGTAAAGAATTAGAGTACCAGTTTGAGGGGGAGTCAACTGAAACTGCATCAGTAGGTACTTTTAATTAAAGACAATGGCATTGGATTAAAGAGGTTCGGAACAACGTTTGCTCTTTGATTCGAGCCTCTGCACCTCTTGCCGTTTTACCTATCTCGACTTATTCGTCAAACAAACGAGAAATGGTGAAAAATAATTGACAACAAGACATCTTCTTTTGCGGCAGTCAACACTGCGCAAACACGTACGTGTCTTGAAAAATCAGTCAGTCGGAATAAAAAAGAATCAAGCGCTGTGCGATATAAAGCACTTCGCTACCGTCAATTTTCTAATCATACGGTAGAGTCTGCGGTGTGCGAATTGGGGAGCGGCATTTAAATCGCGTGAAGCGTTTCATTGTTGAATCAAGTCAGCCGGCACGTGCTTGCCAATTTTGTGTTCGGCACGTGTCGTTGATAAAACCACGTCAAAATATTGTGCCTTACGTGAATAGGCCAATTATTAGTTTCGAGTGCCGGTTACACCCACCGCTTAAGAGAAGAAAATTTTTCAATAAGCTAAAAAAATGAAACGTTCTCGTCTTTCGTCGACTCTCATGGATGAGGACATGAGAAAGTCCTAGCTGTCTCGATTCGAAAGTAGAAAATACTAAATGTCAATAAAGTTGTGTACTAACATTGTATTTTATGAAACTTGAAATTTTAAAAAAATGTATCGAGTAAAATAATTTCTTTAATTGAATAAAATATATCACGAATATAAATATTTAAAGCTTATATTACCTTTGAATCCTATATTTTTCATTGAAAAATCTTGAGGCGAAAAATTAATTGCGGATAAAAAGAATTTATTCGATCCTCGGCGAGCAGTGAAAGTTCGCAACCCCAATCTCGTCTTGACGTATACGCGTGTACGCGAAACGAAATACACTCGGGGATCGAAGCGATCGGGTGCTCGACATTCGGAAAGCTGGTCACCGCGTGTGGGTGCACATCAAAGCTCTGTCGAATTTTCGATGCACCTTCCAAGGGCACTCGGTTCAGCGGGGACGGAAGCGAGAGAGAGAGATAGATAGATAGAGAGAGCACGAGAGAGCGAGAGAGAAAGCGGGAGAAGGGGGCATCGAGAAATGAGGGAGGCACGACGACATATCGGTGGGGCGTGGTCGAAAATCTGTCACACTAGCCGCGAATGAATTCGGCTCACGTTGAAATGTACGGATATCGAATACCCGTCGCGTCAAAGAACGCAAAGAACGAATGAATCGAGGACAATAAAACCTGACGATCGATTATTCGGCTTGAGGTTTTGCTCTCCGGAAAATTCGACTCTTCCGTTAATTCGCGAAAAAAAGACAATATCGAATTATGAAGCGATACGACGCTACATTTAAAAGATTTGTATAGAAAAACAAGTGAAACGGCTCGATAACGATCCGACTTTTTATCCGAGCTCCCTAATTCATTTTTCATCGGCCTCGAAATCTGTCTTTGTGGACTATGTTGGCTTCTCCTTGATGAATAATTTTCAACTCGACTCGTAAAATCCGATAAGGAGTTCGGAGCGAGGGGCCAAACTGCTCCAGCTACGTGCATATGGTGCATATATCTCGCACAACCGGCACTCCACCCAGCGCGATCGTAATCTTATCTCGATCGAAACCCACCCCTACCGCTCTCTCTCTCGTCTTTATCGCAAAATTAGAACGATCGAGCACCAAGCGCCGAGTATACAAATAGCGGTTTGACGTTACATCTAACTCCCGTTCTATTCGGTCTCCCGCTCGTACACGTATGCAAAGTTGCATCAGTATGCTATATGTATGTGCATTTATACATATACATATATAGTGTACATACATATGAGCGCGTGCATTATGAGAAAGACCGCTCTCGCGTTATCCAATATCTTCCGAGCGCTTTCTCTCTGCTTGCGTATCCGACCCCGCGCTTTTCAACCCCTTTTTACGCGTCCCTTTGCGCAAAAACGTTCTGATTATATATGCCTCATTTGAAAAGTACTTGCCGACGCGTGCAAGTGGAAGTTTCGCTCTTACGTCCGGTACCGACATTAAACGCGTGTAATACGCTCGGAAATAGGAATATATTTGTACCCAAATTAGGGCTGATCTCGTTTGTAACCCGATGAAGCTCGATGTTGAATCGCGACATTAGGTTAGATTAATTGTACAGAAGTTATCGCTGGACGGCCAACCCGACAATGTTGGGATTTAACATCGAGATTCATTTGGTTACAGACGATATCGGAACAAAAAACCGAACTAAAATCGACTTTTGCTACCCCGAAGAAAATCGTAGCTAACGCGCAACCCGTCCATTACTGGGATCCCAAAGTGGTCCGCCAAACTTCTGGAGTCTCTCACTCGGACGAGTCGACTCCCTCGCAACTTTTCGATTTTCTGCTGTTCTCCTTTTTTCATCCGTCGCCTACGTGCCTCCGACGATTCTTCCAAAATCTCGCTTAGAAAATTGTTCGCGGAATAACGAAAAGAAAAGAGTGTTCTCCTCTGCAATTAACAACTACCGAAAATAGTCGTATTATTTCGAGTTGAAAAATAAATTGGTACCCACTACTGAATGAAAAATCAGATTTCTTTAGATCGACTTTGATCTTTCGAACTTGCCGACTGGGGAGATCGGGTTAATCGAAACTAATCATTAACAATTATTCAATCGGGATAAAGAACCGAGTTCGAGACCAAGCTAAGCAGATTTGCGACACCGATAAACCCAAAAATTCGAATACCGCGTCAAGATCGAGGAGAGGGAACCCGGATTAGCGATACGAGAGCTCATTTCCGAACCCGCTCATCGTTCCCGCGAAATCATCGGGATGGGTGTATATATATATATATATATATATATCGGGAACTCGGTTTAAGTTACAATGAAATCCTGGAAAAAAATGAAGAGAATTAAAGAAGCTATCTAGCAGGAGATGACGAGGGGGCGCGCGATATAGAAGGAGAAGACTTCTAGTTTGGCGCGAAGCCGACGAACGCGGTCGCGAGGGTAGCGGAAAAGCGATGACAAGGGGTGGATCAAAGTCGCGAGAGAGGGTAGAGACGGATGGAAGTTGCCCGATGTGGGAGAGGCGTGCGCAGGCAAAGCGAGAGAAAGCCCAAGTGCGGGCTCGTAGGAGAGGTAGGGAGACGTGAGGGGCGAAGAGCGAGCGAGCGAGCGAGAGAGAGAGAGAGAGAGAGAGGGAGGGAGGGGGTGCGACGACGAGGGTGGCAGTCCGGGTATATCGCGGTGGAAAAGTGCGGAGGAGGTAGATGAAGCGCGGAGTGGTGGGAAAAAGAAAATCGCTCGCGGGCTATTTTCCGGCGGAATTTTTATTGGCGCGGGGGTGGGTGCCGCCATCTTGCCGGATAGCTGGGATGCAGAGGGCTGGAGCGCCGATTGGCCGTCGCCGGGACGACGCATACCCCGCGCCGGCCAATCCAGGAGTCGCTCGGGAAGCGCGCGCGACGGCTGTGGGGGAGTCGAGCGAGAGGGTCGTCGGGTGAGATGGAGAGAGAGAGCGAGAGATAAGGAGAGAGCGCTTCGGGCCAACAAACCCCCCTCGCACATCCCCCCCGTCACTCCCTCGTCACCCCGACCATACCCCCCCTCGATCGTCAACGGGGGATAACTGCATTTCGCGGACAGAATCCCACAAGAACTCACGGCGAGCGGCTGCTGGCCCCTCTCTCTCTCCTTTTCGGCGTACACAATTGTTAGCACGGCGTTATTCTTCAGGGCCGAACATCCTCATCGCCGTCCGTTCTGGGCCATCGTCGCCCGTCCACGTGACGAGCAGCCGACAGTGAGCGCGATCTCGAACCGACACCGGGGTAACGTTCCTGTATTCACTCGGCTACTTCAGCGTCCTGCGAGTCGTCCGACGAGTAGCTCGCACAGATCGCAATCGTGGTGTCGTCGTTCGCTCCGTGTCCCGGATACGTTTCGCGAGTTCTACGCGAGAAGCACGGAGAGCCCCCGAGGAGCGCGAAAACTGCGATTCGAGTGAAGGTGAACGAAAGTTGAGGGAGAGAGGATAACCGCTGGTAGAGTGCTAAGTGAGAGGGTAGAGTGAAGCCGAGGAGGAGGAACTGAGGAAAACTTACACACCCCCTGGTACCAAATCGGTCTCAATATTCACAAAGAAATAGCGAGTGGGAGTTTGTCACAGGTGGCGAGTGCGGACAATGTCCTCATAGAAAGTGTGGAGAGTTTGCAGGCGACGTGGTTAGCGCACGCGAGACCTCGCGCAGGTCACCCCGGCATCAATCTGGCTAACGATCTGTCCGGTAGCGGGGGTCCAGGCGCGGCTGGCGTCGGCTCCGTCGGCGGTACCGTAGGCGGTGGTACCGTCGGCGGCGGTGCCGGTACCGGGGCTGGTGGCAGCGGTGCCACGCTCCCTACCACCCTCAGCCTCGAGCACCAGCAGTTCAACATATTCCCGGCTATATTCAGCCGTCAGCTGAACTTCTCGGCGGCGGCCGCTGCCAATTGCGGACAGAACAAGCTGATGGACGAGCTCAGGCCCAATCTCGGCATACTCGGTGTCGGCCTCGTCGAGAACGAGAGCTTTCATCTGAATCACGGTGAGAAGCGAAAGTGCAGTAGCGCCAGCTCGAACGAGCAGGATTTCGGCCTTTACGGTGTTCATCAGGGACTCGAGGCGAGCCCGCCGACGCCCGCGGCTACACCCGGAAGAGCCAGCGTCGGCGGCACCACCTCCGTTCGTGAGTCTTCTTTTTTATATTTTATTTATTTGCCGTTTATTTTATCGTTCATCGACCCTCCAAGAAGACCAGTTCGTCAAGCCCTAGCGAGATTTGAAAACTAAATACGTTTCAAGTATGTTATAGTGTTTTTGAGGTGTGTCCTTTGAGGGTTGATATTATTCGTTTGTTATTAGTAAAAACTGGTAAAAGTTCATTTTCGACACCTTTTTTCAAAAAGATATCCCTTTCTTTTATTTATTTGTTAATCGAATCAACAGCATATTCGAAATACATTCGATCGATTTTCGAAGCCAGCTCAATTTCAATATTTTCGACTTCTTTTCGAAATTGGAGCCGGAGAAAAATGGACAGCGTTCGCCGATAGACGAATTTTCCGCTTGTTGAGCCTCGAGTTGAACACGCTCTTTTTGCACAATACGAGTTGGGGGACGGTGAGAGGGGGGAGGTGTCGACAATGGGATTCGAGTGGCACGTCGGCATATGGTGATACCTGTTTCGTAGTCTATTATCGAGCGCTCATGGGGCTTAAAAGAGCTTTAGCGCGGGGGACGTTGCATTGGGGACGGCTCGTGGCCATCGGTCGACGCGCTATTAAGACCGATATGTGTCCTTTCCCCGTCAACGCCAAATCCTATCCCCGCGCGAGAATAATTATCGGACCTCGTTAAACCGTTCCATTTCCATTCTCGCTATTCCGATGAAAAATTTTTCGGATCCTTCTCGAGCGGAAAATCGACTGGCCCGCTATCGCATATTCATCAGAATTTCTTCGACGTGGCATTTACATAGCAAAGTTGGAACAATAACCAAACTCGCGTACGTCTGATTCGGCCGACTATCGATTTCAGCCACGCGCTCTACACGTAACGGCAAACTTGTCGATTTAATCGACTTACCGTGTTTACAAACGAATCGATTCGAATGCACAATGTACCGGAAGCGAAAATAGATTATACGCGATTCGAATTTTCGCGAGTACGGGTTCCGTTTGTATTACAAAGATGCGCCAGCGGTGAACGTAATATTCCCGCGAAGGTCAGGGTTTTTAATAAATCTAATGAGCCCGCCGGGAAATTCTCATGCAAATGGAAACTCGACTGCAACGGAGGTAGAGAGACGGCGTGGCGAAGATGGGTAGGCTGGGATCGCAGGATGGCGGGAGAAAAATTAATTCGGTTAAACCTCTTGCGTTCTTCGGAGTATTAAGAGTACCGCGATAGTTTCCTCCTCGTTTCTTTTATCACGTTCTAACGCGATAAACTTCGCGACGGAATTTAACTCGTTCGAACGACACCGTTCAGCCTGAATCGCATTATCGCGAAAAAATTATTTCGTCGAAACCCGAAGGCTCGTCGATCGACGGACAACAATGGCTAAATCGGATCGGCGCGCAATTACGAGGGCTTTGAGTTAATTGCGATCCGATGGCAGCTGTCGGGTAAATGACAGCTGAGGATGAGCAGCCGGCGGAATCTGCATTATTGGCGATATACTGTCGACTCGTTGAATCGTTCGGCTTCGACTCGGACCGTCATTCCGTTTTGGAAGCAGTCGTTGTTTCGTCGAACGAAGGGATTATTTTCGGATAAGATTCTCAAAATTTTAATTTTTCTCGAAATACTCGACACTCGATAGAAACGCAAAAAGACAAACCATGCGTGTGAATAACTTGATACGATAGGTATGTGTAACACGGGATTGCATTAGGCAAGTGGATGTAATGGCAATGAGTCGTGATCAAAGATGATGAAAGCCCTGTAACACAGCGCGCAATCTACGCGCACATCGAATATTGTGCATTAATACCGAATATTCCGCTGTAACACCGTGCTATGTCATTCCATTAACACGCATAATATATATCCGTTTCGCTCATCGCATAGTAAAACGATATTTTCGCAAAAATAAAATAAACGACGAAAATCGTCGTTCGCTAAATGTCTTTCCACTTTATTTTTTTATTTTCGAGAAATGATCGCGAGAAGAAACAAAAATTTTATTTTTACGCACATATTTCCAAGGACGTTTGGAAAGAATCGGCGATTATCGGTGTTGAGATTCCGCGATCTTTCTTCATTGAACTTGACCGAGTTTCCCGCGTTCACGGGGTAACGGGTCGAGGCATGTAAAGTGGACAGCATTCATCCTTGAACATTGAATCAGCATGTAACATGATTAGGTCATTAACGCCCTAATCGAGTTAGCATAGTGCGAGGGACTTCGCTCGCCACGCTTACTGCCCCCTCCCTCCCCCGACCTAACCGACCTCCTCCTCCTCCACCCCCTCCCCACCTTCCTCGTCCTCTTACCTCCCCCTCCCGCGCTCTCCCTCCGCGCCCGATCTCGCGAGTGGCCCACTGATAATGTCTGGAGACCCTGAAACAACCAAGACTACCCCCCTCCTCCCCCATCTTCGCCCATCAGACTCGAGCCTTCGAAATCGAAAGCTCAACGACTCAAGACCGTTCGCTGAATATCTAATTTCGTCCAGTGTAGGCTAAACTGTCCAGTGGATAGACACCGTTACCAGTAGATGGGCAAATTTCAATTCAGCCTTCGACTATGAAGGCTATTTTTGTTCGAGAAAATTAATTTAAACGATATTTATTCGAATATTTATAAAAGTTGCAGTATTTGATGCTTTGAGTTGTTCGTAATTCGAGGGTAACATCTACTGGGCATTTTACTCTGTGAGTGGAGTGGACAAGAATCAAATTAAGATATCATCGAAGGCATGCTCGTTCGTTTCGAGCGATGTTTGGCATTTAAATCGATCCCTTCGTTGATGTATCATTTATGTCTATGTTTTATCGTTTCAGCAGCCGAGGGAGGAGCTTTCAAAAAATTAAAACCGGACCCGTGCGCGTCGAGTCCACACATCGGTCACACGCCCACCACTGCGAGTTGTCCTACGCCTGCCAGGCGTCGACACAGGACGACGTTCACACAGGTTCGTTTCTGTTTCGAAATTTTAAAAAATACGTATCTGCGTTTGGCCCTGGTTCAGTATAATATCGACTACGTCAAGTCTTGATTATTAAAATAATCATATTAGTTCCAATTAGTGTTCTTTACATTATTTACACGGTTGATATGCAACATGTTTACTTTATATTAAAGAGTTGAAATTGAAGTAAAGTCAGGTAGAAATTACGTTGGGTCAATAGCAAATCTGTCGGTGAAATATAGGAAATAAACGAGGGAATGTAATTCGCATGATGAACTATGCAAACTGTGTCAGTGTGGTCTTACTGATTTCAAGAATATCACTGATTCGATTTCATAGAACAAAAATCGGGGAGATTAGATTGATATCGGTTTTGAAACGAGTCGGAATTTATTTTTTGACTCGGGTAAAACACCGACCACCTCTCGATCCATGGTCCTTTCCTGCAGTTACGAAATTTCCTGTTGGCTAGTCTAGATTGGCTTTTACCTACGGCTTTCAATTGTTCTGCAGGAGCAGCTGCAGGAATTGGAATCGGCATTCGCAAAATCCCATTACCCGGACATATATTGCCGCGAGGAATTGGCGAGAAGCACCAAATTGAACGAAGCTAGAATTCAGGTGAGTGGTCTATCAATTTTTTCCGGCGAAATTAAACGAAGAAACAAAAAAAGAAGGAAAAAGGGGTATTTTTGTGTCGACGTTGGGTCTCTCTCTCTCTTTTTTTTTCTCGCAAATCATCCAACCTCTTTGAGTTTGACAAACTCCCGGGGTGTAACCGTACGCGCTCGTCCGTACATTTTGACCGTGACTCATCCGGTAATTGAGTCAAAGACACATGTAGGGACCGGCTAAATTAAATCATGGGCGCAAATGTCGATCCAAGACTCTCGGCCGGTTCTTCGCTGGGGTGGAGCGATCCGATCGGAATGGGAGAGTACAAAGTCAACTCGGCGAAATTCGATCCTCGAAAAAGTTCCTCTCTTTCTCTCTCGTAATGGTTTCGTTAGCTACTCCCGAGTCAATTTGTATTGCCGTCTCTATTAATTATTCGCGAGAGAAGATATCCTCGGTAACGAAAGAAACGAGGAGGCAAAAACGGAGAAATAAAACGACAAACCGAGGACCGAGACACGGCGGTTTGTTGATGGAATTAGCAACCACCGGGGTACGAGAGCGTACCCCGTCGATTTCACCGTGATCGTTATGTACGCGGCCCTACGCCTCTCTCATAGCAGTCGTGATACGAAATTCCGGCGCGGTACATATTAAAACAGTCGCCCGGTGCGTTTCGCTCTTTTGATATATAATGCAGGCCGGTGTTGTTTGAGTTAAAAGCCCGGGAACCACCGTGACTTAACCCTGTTAAACTACGATGCCAAGTAAAACGCGGTTTGCTTTCAGTCGCCGGTTATAATCCATGCACAAAGTGTCCGAGTGTCGAGCGCCCCAGTGTCGTTGCTTTCGACTTCGACGGTCCTGGAGACCTCAAACGCAGTTGCGCGATCTGCACGTTCGGGAAAAACGTCGCTTTTATCGTTTCGCGCAAACGGCCGACTCGTTTATCAATTCGTACGGCGTTCCCGCGTTAAAGAATTATTGGAGTGTTATTTTTAAAACATGGACATGTTTAGTCGTCGTGCAAATGTGGATCCTCATCGTCGACGATCATTTCTATATTTAATCGGATTTACAAGAATAATTGATATCATTATTGTAGGTTCTTATAAAATTTTATTACAATATGTATGAATTAATGTAATTACGGCGTCAACGTTAGCTTAAAATGCTCAAACCGCGCTCAAACCTCGTGCCTAGTTACGGGTTGAATTCTTATTTCTTTTTTTAACGGAAATTACAAAGTACTCGCTTAATTGCATTTGTGTAGTGCAGGCACAGGAACACGTCGCGTCAAAGAAAGTATAAAGTGCACTTAATTGAAGATAGTAACTATGTACATGTAGAACTTGATACATCGACGCAGAATCACGAATATAGAAATATTCTGTGAGATTATTAAAATTCGAAATGAAGAAATATTTTCATTTACCAACAAGTAAAAATATATATCACCTGTAATTTGACACAGAGCTCGATCAGAGAGATACCGCATCGAATAACATTTTCATTTCATCTACTTGATTAAAAAATGAGTATATACCAATAATAATTAATCAGCACTGATTATTATTAATTAGTAAACTCATTTCAATTTAAAAGACCCAAATGAGTATTTTTTAAACGTGTGGTTATCCGCGATTCGAGGACGTACCTGCGAATAATCGTTGGTTACGCGCGAATAACAAGAACACGAGTTCGAGTGGAAGAGAAAATAAAAAGAGCGAGAGGGAGAGAGAGAGAAAAAGTGGATTGAGGGCTCGAGGGAGAGATAGGAAGGGCCTTTAAAGGCTGCCGCGCTAGTTACGGCATTCTGTTTCTGCAAAGATGGCGACACGCGAGGAAAGGACCGTGAACGCGATAGAACGAGGGTGGCAAAGTTGAGATGAGTTGGCAGACGTCGGTGTGAGCTTTGTGTACGTGTAAGTGTTGTGTGTGTGTGCGTGTGTATGTGCGCGAGTGTTCTCGGGAGGGAGAAAGAGAGCGAGGGGTGGATTTTAGCAGGAGGTAGAGGGGAAACGCTCGGGTGACGCTGTACCGGAGGCTGCCATTATATCTGAGCCGCCATTTTAAATTGAATTTTCTCCACCCTAGATAGATCTGAAACGTCTCGGCCTTGCCGGGTTCTTCTTCTCGCTCTTCTCGGAAGGAGCCATGAGATGTGCGGCTGCCGAGGAACGAGGAGGTCGCGAGAATGCCATGGGGTGAGGCATCAAACTCCCTCCTTCATTCCTCGCGATACCGTTTCTACTCTCTCTCTCTCTCTCTCCACCTTGCTCTCTCTTTCGGCTCCTTTTTTTGCCTTTTTCTTCTACTTTCCCTCGCTCGGCAACCCCTCGGCTCGGCGATGGATACTCAATAGAGGGGTAAGACCCCTCGCGAATTTTCGTCATTTCTATTTCTTCTAACTCGAATCTCTCTTTCTCTCTCCCGCAAGGAAAATGAAGCAATTTTTGCCCAGAGAGATCCTCGAGAAAATACAATTCGAATCTCATATGACTAACTTCGATACCTGGGTTGATATATCAATTGACCATTTCAGGTGAAAAATCAATTTCAATTGAATCTTGTACGAATTTGTTTCATAGGAGAGATACACGGTGGACAGTTTTTCTTTTCAATTCGTTTATGATTCCGCGGTGAACAATGAATCTTGAAAACAATGATGACGCAAATCTGTCTTTTTATATTGCATCACTAGTTTTTATCAATCATTATCGAATCCATTTCGGGTACTTGATTGATTTCTTGCACATTCGTTCTAGTATTTTCGTAAAAAATATTATTCGACGGACTTTTTGTTTATATATCGAGTCGGGTTTATTTAAACCAATAATAAGTTGTTAATCGTATTCGGCGACAATGGAATTGTCAAACTCGTTGACGGTCATAACATTGGAAAAAAATGACCCCGGGAACGGTGAGCTACACATATACTGACAGGAGTTTCATTTTTGCGCGTACCGAAAAAAAAATTGCAGGAAGAATGGTTTCGAACGTTTTTCATTCGACCGCAATTAAACTCGCTTGTTACGCAACAAACGCAAAATTACATTCGCTGTATCGTTGAAAAAAAAAATGGAACGTGCAACACGCTAGAGAGCTCTGTCTCTCTTTCTCACTTGGGCGAATTTGCTCCCAAAAGTAATTTTACCCGGTATTGAAATCGTCGTAACTCGATTTGCATTGGACAGGACTGATCGTTCTCGATTGTGTCGCCAAATAATAACGGTGACAACAATAATAATAATAATCGCGAGATGAACGGGAATAGAGATAGAGAAATAGCGGAGGGGGGAAAAAGAATCGGAACAGTATGACAGAGAGTGGTAAGAGAATAATTCTCGAATCACCGCACAAGAAATCCCATTACGAGAAGAAAAAAACGAGAGGAGAGGCAGTCGATATTGAGTTAGCCGAGTTTTCATTCGACCTTTTTACTTCAATTCGACTTCCGATCGGAGCCTACGTAGCGGGCGTTCTACAAGAAAATTTCAGTTCCTGTTTCACCGGAAATAAGGAAATTCACCGATGAAGTAAAAATCATCTTCTAATGCGGACGTTCGTCTCGACGCGACGTCGCATCAGAAAAAAGAGAAAGAGAGAGACAAATCTACGCTTTTTGTCGAATGGAGAGAACTCTCGGTGCGAAAAGTTTTTGTAGTTTTAAGTACACCTCCGTTGCATTGTTTTCGTCTCACGATCGGTGTGTTCTCTCGAGCATGGCGGATGATACTCTCCTCAGTCGATGTCGTCAACATAACAGACATTTTGTGCTACTCCTCTCCAGGGAGAGCATTCTTTCTTCTCGATCTCGCTCCATTCGATTGCTCTACTATCCTCCTCGAAAGAGAGAGAGAGAGAGAGAGAGAGAGAGAGAGGGAGAGAGGAGAGGAGAAAGACAGAGTACAGAGTTTATTGAATTACGAACTCTTAGCTTTCCAGTTCTTGCAGAGTGCGCACCTTAAGGGACGCGCAAGTATGTTCTCGGAAAGCTCTTCCATCTTTATACGAGAAAATAAAAGAAACCTAGCCTTTTACCGTCTTAGATACGGAGCATGGTCCATCTACGTAAATACATACGTATGACTATGTACATTCTGAGAGATAAGGAGCGAAAAAATAACGCAATATGTTATCAGTCGACATCAAGATGGAATTTCCTCTATGAAAACCTTTAAATAATTAGGATTCTAATAAAAACTATTTTCCGAAAGGATGTACATAATTTCAATACGCGTTTTACACGATTTTAAAAATAGCGGGTGTGTTTTGGGTTCAACTCATCGTTAAAATTCACTTTGGTTCGCTTTCAAAGTCGTTATTAATTGGCTATCGACAAATCCGGGTGGCTCAACAATGGTGGATTGAACGCTAAAAGGGGGACAACCGGAACGTTCAAAATATTTTACAATTCATTTGCATCGGAAGATTACGCGGCAGTTGTATGTACATTCAGATTTTTTCATTTAAGAAATAATTTGTTAGTACGAATAGATAATTGAAATTGATATTATTTTATTTTCAATATGCATCGTGTAAATGATGAATTATCCATTTTATCATATCGAAACGAATATCCATTCATTTCAACATTATTCTCGCTATTAGTTTAGAAATAATTTACTACGCTCGGATAGCGATTTAGACGGCTATTAATTGTGGAAATTCCGGGTAAATTAAACAAGCGCGCGGAGATAAGAAATGTATAAACGCGAGATAGAGGTTTCCATGAGGGATGGAGACGCGAAATAGAAACTCGGAGGGCGAGCGAGAGGGAGATAGGGGAAAAGGAGAGAGCGAAAAGAGGCGAAACGAGGTACGCGAGGGGTAGAAACGCGCGCGCGAGAGGGGCAACCCCGTTTCGGTTGCGAGAGGGGTGTAGAGAGTAGAAATGTCGATAAAACGCATCGGCCAATGAGCGAGCCGGGAATGGCGTCACGGCCGTGGCGTCGGCCAATCGGGACGGCAGGGGTGACGTCACGCGAGGGGTAGACAAGATAAATAGACGGATAGATATGTTTATTTATGCCCTTAGTATGCCCTAGGACAATATTAAAATACAATTAAACGTATACACATCGAATAAGTAACAAAATAGTAACAACCTTGGCCAACTCGGCTGGCCCGAGGTTGATCAACCTTTTCGTCAACTTGAACGAGAGAGAGAGAGAGAGAGAGAGAGAAAGAGAGAGAGAGAGAGAGATAAAGACAGAGATTGAGAGATAGGGGAGGGGGTGGGCGGCGAAAGTGGCAACCCCAACCGGGACGAAGCCGCAGGCTTTTCTCTTTCTGGGGTTCGGGTATGAAAAGAGGGGTTGGTCGGTCGACCGGACGAGGATGAGGATGAGAGGATGAGCGGAGGGTCACCAGGATGGTGGCTGGGGAGAGACCCGTGGTGGGTGGCGGGGGCTGACTGGCTGCTGTGCCGGCAACCCCCAATATGGGTTTACTAATCCCGCGAAACAATGGAAATTGCCCGATACAAAATGGCGATAGGTAAACCACTCTACCTCCGGGGACACGGAAGAAAACGCGTACACTGATACGTTACGTGTTATAACGTATAAACAATGATTTTTTTTTTATTTTTCCGCGAGGTTTGTTGAATATTTTTGTCGTTCGTGCGCAGGTTTGGTTTCAAAATAGAAGAGCAAAGTACCGGAAGCAGGAAAAGCAACTGCAGAAAGCTCTGGCGCCGATCCCGGCATGTCAAGGTGCTATGATGAGGAACATTTATCCAGGTGCTGGCCGGGGTTATCAACCCTATCCTCATCCGCACAACAGCATAAATGGAATAAATCGTTATCCACAGGTGAGTCTGTTGTGTAATATTTATTATTCTCAGGCTCTCTTCTTGGAGTACATTAGCATATTTTTTTTTATTTTACGTGTAATACGATCGCGTTATGCGATTAAATAAATCTGTGAATTTTTTCTCGATAGTATTCATTTTTTTAATTGACGCACGATAGTCGATAGTCGTTGGCGGGGCAAATGAATTCGATGCGTTTCTCGTTAATGAATTTAACCGAGGTATTAAATTGGAGTGCACCTGAGCCTACGTCCGGCGTATATAGCTATCGGTCGATGTAGCTAAATTGCATTTTGACTGATTACTCAGGCCAGCCGGCCTACAGCTTTAATTGGCTCGATAATTCGTCGCGGTATGTTGCGCAAAAAATGGTTAAATATTTCAGTTACACCGATACTGATGATTTTTCGAAAATTCGCCAGCGACGCGCGCGAGATTGAGAAAAACATTTTGATCCGACAATTTTCAGCGATGTAACCGGAGCTTCTGTAATTTCTGTTTCAGATGGGCACGACATCTTATCCGAGCATGACACAACCGTTCTCCATGTCGCACTCGGCGTCGAACATGTCCGCGGTCACCGGGATGCGGCAGGACGCGATGGGTAAATAAAGCAAAATTCATCGCGCGATCTTATTTCGTTAATATTCGAAAACGAGGAAAAATAAACGCGGAGGGCAAACGTTAGAGCGGAAATGATACGAGTCGGACCGAGACGAGCGAACGCTCCACGACGGAGTCAGCCTCCTCGAGAGACTCCCAAGATGCTCGCTCAATTTCCGCGCTAGCGCCGTCTTACACCATTTCCGGTTTTAGATGGAATATCGCTTTTAAATCGAATCAAGACTATTCGCGCATTGCCCTCCATATCCCGCTCTCTTGGCGTCTTCGAGGCTCCACGATCGCGTGTTTCGCTGTCTCCGGTAGCGATCGATCGGACCTCTTTTCG
>NCVS01000421.1:244041-278895 GCA_003055095.1 Goniozus legneri
TGCTACTATGCCATACCCGCCCCCCCTCCCCCCAATGAGCGTTTTAATCGACCAATTAACGAATGCGACTCACTCGACGAATCGTTAGAACGAATCTCGATTCTTTATCCATCCCCATCCGGCTCGCGATGACCCCGAAAGGAAAAGAAATCGCGTTCGCTGATTGCATTTTATTATCGATCGTAATTGCGTAGTGAAAAGTTTTAAATTTAGGCTAATTTTTTCATTATATGCGTCGAGATAGATGCTCTACTTCTGAACAGTTTTTTCTTCGATTCAAAGCACTTTTCTTGAATATATACAAAGGTTGCCCGGGTCGGAAAATTTGATCGATTATTTAGTCGTATTAGTCCAGTCAGCCCACGGAAATAAAGGAAAATTTTGGAGAATAGCAAACAAGGACATTTTTCGATTCAGCTCGACGAGCTGAATCGATTTTTCAAATAAAATTTTTCGATATTTCGCCGGGGTCTTTGTCAAAATTAACATTAAAGTTGCAAAAAAAAAGTTTTTTGCAATTTTTTCGAAAACCATGAAAGATACATTCATGGTGTTATTATAGAATTATAGATCTTGGCGAGACGAATAAAACGACCTATAATAAGTTGTTTGTATTCGCAATACTGTGGTCGTGGGAGGCGATTGAAAATTGTGCGCGCATAAAAATTAGTACATCTCTGCCAAAAATTAATATTTTTTAATGAATTTTTTTTTAAACATTAAGAGAATGAACTGAGCTTTCTTATGAGCTCATTAGATTTTACCTAGGATTTTTCTGTTTTTTGCAATATCGATTTAAACATTTAAAATCGATTTTTCAACCATTTGTTAAGAGAGTGCAAAAAATTAACCTATCTCAATCGATTTCTCGTCAAAAAATCTATACAATATGTAATTTTCGTAAAAATAAAAGTGGTGGAAGACAGTCAAATCTTCAAAAAACCGTCAAAAACAAGGAAAAATGGCCGAGATCTATAATTCTATAATAACACCATGAATGTATCTTTCATAGTTTTCGAAAAAATTGCAAAAAACTTTTTTTTTGCAACTTTAATGTCAATTTTGACAAAGACCCCGGCGAAATATCGAAAAATTTTATTTGAAAAATCGATTCAGCTCGTCGAGCTGCATCGAAAAATGACCTTGTTTGCTATTCTCCAAAATTTTCCTTTATTTCCGTGGGCTGACTGGACTAGTATTTAATAGCCTGTATTTTGTTTTATATTATTATTCATTAAGTTTTTTCACAAATTCAGGCTAAATACTACCTTTCATATAGTAAACAACATACAGACAAGATCAAGAAAACCGATCGAATTTTCGGTTCGATTTTATTGTCATACCGAGTAAAAATCTCACTCTTACCTTTTTGGAGCATAATCTCGCTCCAAACAGAGGTCGACCAAGCTCATAGTCACAAAACTGCACTTCACACTCGTATTTACACTAAAAACTCGTAAAAAGTTTTCACAACAAGACGCAATTGACATTTTAAAACAACAATGGCCGCTCCAACGACATGCGTGACCAAAACTAGGATCTACGTAGACTCTAAGCCGCTACCGCAAAAATTGTTATTAACACGAAAACTGATAAAAAAGTTCGCTTTGTCCAGTTACGGTTAGTACCGACTTTCGCCACGAGTGGCGCTAATAATAATCCTAACGGTAGCGTCTGCGCATGATATTGAACGGCCATTGTTGTTTTGAAATATCGGTCGCGTCGTGTTGTGCGAATTTTTTTCGCGAGTTTTTGGTGTAAATGCAAGTGTAAAGTGCAGTTTTTGGTGATTAAAGCTTCGCTGGTTCCTGATTGGAGCGAAACTTATTCTCCAAAAAGGCGAGAGTACATTTTTTTACTTCGGACGTTGCTAAAATCGAGTCGAAAATTTGATCGGTGATATTCAGGCTGTATTTGTGAGAATCGCGACTAATAACCCGAAAGAATTAAGAATACTAGTACAGACTATTCAATACGTCTCGACCAAATTTTCTGATTTGGGTGCATAAAGAAGGTTCGTGTAAAATTGAATTATCTGTTTCAGGTATGTCAGCCGAGGACGAATGGTACAATAAGAGCATCTCGGCACTCAGAATGAACACGGCTCATCATCCGAATCTCGCCGCGCCGATGCTTCAGTATCAAACATAATTGTAAACGTACCGCGGAGAAAACGGAGCTCTCGGATTATCAGACCGGCAAACGTTTTGACGTTCTTATGCACCGATCGAACGGTCGGTAGCGTTTGTTTATTGTCGATCGTAAGCCTATTTTTTTTCGACGGCGTATAAAAAAAAGAATAATCGCGGAAAAAATACTCGATGGGTCGTTAAATCGAATTTTTTTTCGTACGTATGGTTAATTGTCTCGTGCGAGTACCGAAGATATCATTATTCCTATGATTTTTCATTATCTATGTTATTAATTATTAGTATCGAGTTATGGTTGTTTCTTAGTCGACGAGAAATGTTAATTGTCTACAATTCGCGCGTTCGGGATGTAATTTTCTTTTTGCTCTCGAAAATTTACGCGTCGTGCGCGATCGGCGAGTCGACTCGCTTGGATTCACGTTAAGTTTCTTAACAACGATTCGAATGCATTTTCGTTGATTCGATATGAGACGAGAAGATGAATTGTAAATAAAGAAAAAAAGATAGGTACAGAGATAGTGTAATCAGCAAGTATTCTATCATATGCGATTTTTCAATGTCCTTTTAAGAATGTAAGCATACCCTTAGTGAAGAAAAATATTAGGCATTGATTTGTGTGCTTATTTTTACCAGGGTTTTAAATAATCGAGGAATGAAAGGATGGTATCCGACAGGTACTTTACGTTCAAAATTCGTTGGGCGTCAGGGTGCTCGGAAGATATTTGTCCATAAAATTTATTTTTGCGTACATCGTTTTCATTTTGCACAATTGTAACGTAAATCTTACATAAATAAAAGACAAACACAACGGGATGACTATAAAAATGTTTCAACGAGCAAGCGCATTGTGTAAATTGCGAGTGTACGTTACAGTATATAGAGTTAAAATTTAAATCGAGAATGTGAATATTAACGAATAAAAAAAAAGCGTGATGGCGTTCCGAGTGGTATTTTTTTTTTTTTCGTCGCAACATAATGAAAGTCAATTCACGAACCCATTCCCTGGCGCCTATCAATCGTGATATTTGGAGTCTGTCCAATCAACAATCGTCTATATTGATGTCATTTTTCGATAACTGTCTAATCAATATATCGAGTCGAGAGATGAAGCTGCAGACGACTGCATTCTTTTTGTGTAGTTTCGCTGCGACCTTACCAATTATCGCTCGCGGTGTTCCACGCGAAATGTTCCTAAAAAAAAGTTTGTAACATATCACACACTATGACACGTACACATCGTCGTATAGCTGCGCGTTCACGGCGGTGACGACGAGTGGGGGTGGCGCTAGCGCGCAGATTGCGTTCGCGCATATCGTTGCTGGATGGCCGCCGTAGGAAGAGATACGCATGAACGCGTCGTTTACGCGTAATCGCACATAGATACACGTACACGCACACATATGAAATCCACACGTATGTCGAGATGAGAAATGATTAAGAATTAAGTGGAAATACATACCGAGCGAGCGTAACTTAGTTTTAAGCAAGGATCACGTATTGTACGTATGTGTTGTACATAGCCTAAATAAAAATTACATTTAAAACTAACGTTACTCGTTTATCGCGTCGTCAATTTTATTCTCGGAGAAAAAGTACGAATCGACTGAATGCTCGATTGGGTACTGCCGAGAAAAAACGAATCAATATTCAAAGAAAAAACACGTTATTCAAGATTACTCAAATTGATATTCAGTCAGGTCGACACATACTTTTTCTCGGTATAAAATTTTGAATGATGTTTCTATTTAATGTGGGAAAAATGACTCATGAGACCCTAAATGATGATGATGATGATGATGATGGAATGGTGTTTCTAATGAATGTTCATGATGGAACGAACCCTTGTGGGCCCAGTCGTTTTCGGGCCACTTGACCGGTACCGGGACATGGACCCAGTATGGGAAAGGTTTGCGCACCGGTACCGGCACGTGCTTCTCCACCTCGACCTCGTGAGGAGTGTGCACCGGGACCTTCACCGGCACGGTATACGGTTTCTCGACTTCGACTGGTACCGGCTTGTGAACGTGGTAAGGCACTGGTTTCGGTACTTTGACCGTGAACGGGACTGGCCTCTCGACTGGCACAGGGTAAGGCTTGTCTACTGGTACCTTGACCTTGACATGGTACGGCTTCGGAACCTCGACTGGGTACGGTTTGTTCACTTCCACTGGGTACGGCTTTGGCACTGGGACTGGATAAGGACGATTGACGATTACCTCGACTGGGACCGGCACCTTCTTCTCCACCTCGTAAGGTGCTGGTACTTTCACCGGCACCTTGACTTCGTAGTGCACCGGTTTGTCGACTATGTACGGCTGCGGTACGGGGACCTTGACCTCCACCGGTACCTTAGTCTCCACGGTGTAAGGCTGCGGTACGGGCACCTCGACCTTGTAGGGTACCGGACGATCGACCTTGACCTCGTAAGGAATGCGCTTCTCGACGTGGTAGGGCTCTGGGACGTCGACCGGGACGTTGACGTAGACGTTGACTGGATAGGGCACCTTTTTCTCGATGGTGTAAGGCTGCGGCACGGGTACCTTGACTTCGTAAGGTACGTGGTTGTAGACCGGGTACGGTATTTTCTTCTCGACTGGCACCGGCACCGGTATCTTCTTCTCTACTGTTATCGCTTTTACTTTCTCATGATGGTGATCGATCCAGCTCGGTTCGGGCAGCCAATCGCTTCGAGGAATCCTCCTCCTGCTGTACCGCACTGTGTCCTCCACTTCTTTTCTCAGCAAATTGCGACTGTTGCGTTTGAACGGTTGACGCTGGTAGGACGCCCTTTGCACGTTCGCCAATATACCTTGGATCACCTCGGCCTCGAACGCGTTATTCCTACTCCCGAAATTCGTGTCTACGTTTCTTATCGCTGTCTCCTCTCCCGTTTCCGGAGAAAGGGTCAATTTTGGTCTGTACTTACCAGCGGAGGTTAAAACGATTAGACACGAAATAACTGCACAGGTACGCTAATGAGAGAAAAATAGTTAACGTTGAGTTTAACGAAGAAAATAAAAATTTATTATTCTTATTAAGTTTAATGTTTATAGCGAGATCGAATTTGAGAAAGTTATCATGAAAACGCACCAAGTGCCCCATGGCGATAAATGCGTCTGAGCAAAACGGTTGATCGGAGTGAACTGAACCAAACGGATAAGTGCTCTACCATTATTTATACATCTCGAACAACTTTCGCTAATTCAACCAGCTGGTTCTTCTTTGATCTTGAATTGCCCGATTTAGGGATAATTGTCGAATACTTGGTATCGACGATCATTATTTCTAACTGTCGCCTTCTGACGACCATTATAAGAAATTCTTTGTTTTATCATTTGTTCATCGTGAAATTTAGTATTTGCATTTGTATTTTCGTCACGCTATATTAATTCCTGAAATTGGCGGAAAATATTCATCGTCTTTTTACAAAAAAATTTATTCTTGTAAAAAATTTTCTACTTATTCGGGTTATGGTTTATGATTCAATTATCATGGTAATGACGTTAAATTTATTTATCGATTTTGAAATTGAAATATTTACTCGGCATGATCGAATTACATATAATTTCTTAGTTCATCTTTCAACGATAAACATTGAATTTATTAATATTTATACGCGTACTTTTACTTTTTATAGATATTATTTAGACGCCCTTATTGATTTTCACATTTCAATGGTCATGGTGAAATTAAAACCGGTATAAAATTCTTTTCATACCAGTTTTTTTCTTGTCGAGATGTTTTCAGTTTTAATAGTGCGATTTGCGTTACTCGTTTTATACCTGTTCAACGACATCTTTAAACTTTCATTCAACTGCTGCACTGATTTAAACGGTAAAGAGTAAAAGTGATGCATTAGTGAAACCCCCCGGAGCTACATCAGTTGAATATAAATCGCTCAATGTCGAGCATGTGTTTTTCCCACCTTCTCTAACAGTTCGTGATAATTAGCAATAACAATTACAAAAGTAATTACACTTCATTCCTCTGTGTATCTTTCAAATAAACGTACACGCGCATCAAAAGCGATTAACACTGCGGTGAAATAAACTTTGCGAAACATTTTTTTGTTATCTAAAATTGTATACAACATTTATTGCTTAAATAAAATTCAACAAGTAGTACAACAATATATCTCACGCATACATTTTCATATTTATCTCCACGCATTCACAGATATAACAACGAAATAGTTTATTTTTCATACAGAAATTAATAGTTGAACGTTAACGTAAATATGTAGATTAGAGTATGCGATAGCGCATTACCATTCACGTAGTCGTGTAACGTGGTAATGCACATATAGGGTGATTAGGCGACTGCGACGAACGCATAGTACATTACAGACCCGTAATTATCGAGGCTTGATTGACATTGTTACAACGGTAACACATCTGACGCAATGCGGTACGTCTGTGCAACCGCTACGTATGCACGTAGATACAATGCATCCGCGTATATAGGCAACCAAATACGTTATGGTGGAAAATCGGATATAGCTCTAAAAGGGAATTGATCCGATTAGTGATGTATAGCGGTGTTTTAATATAACAGGAAATTCCTGACGTCATAATAACAATAATAGCTCACTTTTCGCGTTAATACGTTATTTATGATGGGTCCACTCGTCCGACTCGAGCAGTTCGTGGCTCTTGTGCTCCTCGACTGGGATATGAACGGGAATTTTGACGGGATAAGGAACGGGCTTCTCTACGGGATAAGGCACGTGCTTCGTGACGTGAATCGGAACGGGTCTCTCGACGGGGACCTTGACCGGGACCGGAACGGGCTTCTCCACGGGGTAAGGAACTTCCTTCTCCACCGGATAGGGCGCTGGCACTGGCACCTCGACTCTTACCGGTACCGGCTTGTCGACCGGGACCGGTACCGGTCGGTAAACTTCGACCTTGACTGGCACCGGCACCGGTTTCTCCACCGGATACGGTACGGGTTTGGCCACCGGTACCGGATAAGGCTTCGGTATCGGCACAGGAATCGGTTTTTCAACTTCGACTTTGATCGGGTAGTGAACGATCTTTTCGACCGGTACCGGCTGCGGCACGTGTACCGGAACTTTCACGGCCACTGGTATCTTACGTTCGATCGGGAACGGTTCCGGTACGGGGACCTTGACTTCGTAGTGAATTTTCTTCTCCACCGGGTAAGGGCTGGGTACGTAGACTTTGACCGGCACCGGCCGATCTACCGGGACCTGTACGGCGTAGGGTACCTCCTTGATCACGGCCACCGGTCGTGGTATCTTCACCGGAACTTTGACGATCACCTTGACTGGGTATGGTACTTGCTTCTCGACCGGGTAAGGCTGGGGTACGGGGACCTTCACGGGGTAGGGTACGTTCTTGACGATGGGGTAACGAACAGTCTTTTCTACGGGGTACGGTACTGGAACTTTTTTTACAATCGTCACGGTTTTGTGTACTTCCTCGTGTCCGTGATGGTGGTGGTCCAACGTAGAGTGAGCATCGCCGAGGCTCAGTGCTTCCTCGTGACCACCGCTGTCTAAATGACCCTCGTCGATGTGTCCGAATGAGCCCTCAACTGAAACTAATTTTCAAAAAATTATCTTCGATACAAAGCTTTTAATTTATTTCTAGAAGTGAAATTTTACAATGTTCAGAAGCAGCGGAGTCTAATTCTGATTTTAAAGCTTCCGATTGATCCTCGAAAGATTCTGGGATGCTTTCAGAGGCTATGAAGTCGCTCCTGGGCTGCGGGCGTTGTTGATGAAGATTCTCGGCTGGGGGCGAGTATGACAATCTATAAGAGCGTGGTGGATTGCCGTATCTGTGTCGATACTGTCCATTTACCGAAGTAGCTAATATGATCGCTAATGCGACGTTTGCGTAGCCCTTGAAGAAACAAAAGAAAATGCAACGATAATTTTTTCTTGAAAAGTTTTCGAGTTTATATTTATTTACAAATGTATGATCTTTGAATCATAGAACACATGGTTTTAATGTACATCCATTCAATCGGGTACTTTAAACTACTAAAATTTTGTAGACTGTACTAAATATTCATTTGTATACGTTAAAATAAATATTTCGTTTGCTAGAAAAAATAATTGTTTAAATTGTAGATATCAATTTAATTCAAACTAATATTTAATCATATCGAACAATTATTGATTTTATTGAATTAAATATTTATCTGAATGTATGCAAATAAAAATTTAATACATTCTAAAAAATTTTTTTGCAGTTTAATGTATTGTACAAATAATAGTTAAACAATAATTGACGTTATAATCGGTAGAAAGTCGTTGGTTTTTACACCGACGATAGGGTTAACGATAGGGCAAAAAATTTCACTCTTGCCGCGCTTCTACGGTATAACAATCACTAAAGGCACGCACAGTCTGAGAATCTCGAGGAGCGCGAAACTCGTTCTCGTTTCTCTGCTATTATTTAATTTTCATCTTCGTAGGCACACGTCACGCAACTCGAATGAAATTTATAAAGAGCCTCGGGGCCAGTTTCGAACGTACCGTGTACCTCATCGCGGGATGTACGAGCACTCGGTTGCTGGCGAAACCACGCGATACGTGAGAGTATATCCTGCGACGCGAGCTGCCAAAACGATAAAGCGAATAGCCGAGTGCACTCGGGCGGTTATATAGCCGCGTTACGCGCCGTCTACGAGCACGCAATCGGCATCGATGCCCACCACCTCCTTTGTGCTCCTCTTCTTCAGCCCGCCAGTCAGAGTTCTACGACCACTTTCGCGAGCGCGTCGTTTCGGAGTCGTCGGCCCCGCTGAAAGTGAAAATCCGTACGCTCCCATCGGGCCCCGTCGATCGATCGCGACTCGGTTTTCTTCCTTTCCAACCTTTACGGGCCAATCTATTTCTTTTCTTGCCGAGAAGAAAATTCAATGTCTGTGAAACAATGTATCTCGACAATTTCGATTGTGGTTAAACTTGCCATATTTTATAACTACATCGTACCGAGTGTTGACGGGGTTCAACACGGGAAGTATCTATGCTCGTATTAGGTAAAATTTACGAATTTTTTTCGAAACGAAAAACATTCTCGCAAGTCTCCGCGTAACCCGGGTATTATATGCATAACCCCTTCTGATATCGAAATTTTGTTCAAATTTTTGGGGTTGCAGATATAGTACCCGGGTCCTGTGGAGACTTGCGAGAAAGTTTTTTGAAATCTTATATTTTTTAATTAATCAAAGCTTATTGAGCTCTGTGCAATGTTATCAATCCAAAAACTGTAGGCCAGATAATTTAAATATAGTACTTGTGGGTAATAAGGCCTAAAAGCCAGAAATAATAAAAAATAATAATAAGAACAATAATAATAATAATATTCAAACATGGATGTTCTCAACTCATTCTGATTACTATATAAACAATTAATATTGATGAATAGTAACTATTTAACTTATTTTTCTTTTCAACTTCATATCCGCTTAGCTAGGCCTTATTACCCGCAACTACTGTATATACTTTTTTTTTTTCAATTTTTTTGTGGGTGTGAAAATATTTTTAATATTACATTCATATATCTTTCATGATTTTAAAAATGTTTTTATAGTAACGATATTTTTACTGAAACTATCTCATTTTTATCCCCTCTAATAGGAGAAACAAAACATTGCTGCGAACGCCATTCATTTCTCTCATATTTACGGACGATTTGAACGGATCAGTAACCTTGACGTTTGAGGCTTCCCCTGAATCGAAAGAAAACCCGTTCCCGTGAAACTGAATGTTTTTCCCATACCGTATAAGAACTGCAAGCATGCGGAATTGTTCGAGGACCAGTCTAGCTTCGAAGCAATTTTCCCGTACGCGACGTTCTTAATTATCGCAGTGACTATTATCTCAAAGGAAAGATAAATGTGGCTCTATAAGGACGAACTAGACAAAACACACGAGCTTAGAAAGTGGAAAATGACGTAGGAAGTACGGAAGTGTCACTACACTTGACACGAGCAGACATCATTCTCGTTAACGAGGATAATCGATTCCTTCGATGTTGAATTCTTGAAAAGAAGTGAAAAGAAAACGCCTTATGATTTTAAACCATTTGCAATTAGGTATTTCTATTATCTTAAAGCAAACTGATGGAAATAATAGTATTGTAATAATTATTATAATCTTAACAAATTCTTAATTTGAATATTATTCTATTTGAAAATTAATAGTTCGATCCCAAATTAACGCATTCTTGGAATAATCGAGATAAGGAAAGGGAATTATTTTTTCTCCGCATTGCGTTATTTTAAAGAATTTCCTTCGATCTAGATCGATCTATTCTTGACAAGTAGTGTATTTAACGCTCCACGAATCCAGTATTAGCGTGCCAATTATAAACGCGAGAGGCGTAGTTAGGCATAATTCTCGCGATCATAATCGCAAATGGATCGCGTGCGCGATATACGGAGAGAGTACTGCGCTGTTCCGTAAACGTAGATATCATCCTTGGTGTATTTAAACAGTGATTGGATACTTGGAAAATCAGTGTATTTATTCGTAATCTTAAGCAGATTTTTCTAGTAAAATTAATTTTATAACCATTTTTAGTTTTTAATGAAAATTAATCAATAATCGTTTAAAACGAATGAGTGGCAAATCAACAATAGGTTTATCTCAAGCTGATAAACAGTACCGACCTGTGTCGGCAAACACTCTTCATCCCAAAGTAACAGTAGCAATGATGGTAAGGGTGCAATTCACTTCTGAACTACGTATTATCGATGGAGTAATTCAGAATAAAACGAGAATAAGAGTTACTTGAATCTGAATAACGTATTTAAAAAACAAAAGATTTATATTCTTCAACAAATTTTATTGAAAAATACGAAATTATTTTATTCACTATTATACATCATTTGTCCTTAAATACGAGTTGTTTCGATTTTCTGTTAACTCATGTAGTAAACAAATCTAAATCGTAATTACGCAATTTCTCGATGAAATTAAACGTTATCGCTAAACGAGGTATAATTTCAAAGTCTTTGTTTCATTATTCATATATTAATGATACTCCTGATGGTAATATTTCCATTAGAATAATGAGGTAAGCGCATAGAATTTAAAAAAAAAAAAAAAATAGATATGTGTTAAACTTCACAAAGTACCATAAATAACAGATGTTCAACAGAAATTTTACTGAAGTTACACTACTTAAATGCAAACAAATTACCGATTGCATTTAATTTTGAATCCCAAAATCAATAATTTCTGATTTTGCAATAAGAAAGAGATCTTATATTCGGTCTGAGCAATATGTCACTATTGCAGTCGCTTAGTTGTTCCCATTTCGATTGATATCTTTGTAAATTAAATAATTTCTGTTTTCCTACTAGTTAAACTCTTTTTGATCAATGCCCAATCTTCTAGGATGTCGGCATCATTCAACATGTACACAATATAAGGCCCAGCTACGGATATCGCTCTCCTCCTTTCGCTATGATTTCTTCTTCTTCTTCCGTTTGAGTTCATCCATAGATCGGCATGTATATCAACGTTATTTCTATCTTCCTCTAACCTTCGAATTTTTTCTTGCAGTTCGTTATGTATACAGTCGTAAATCAACCCTTTTTCGCTTTCAAAATTTTGCAACGCTGCCTGTTCTTCCGCTGCAAACTTATGATGTATATTCTGCAATCTGTACTGTTTCAATATACCCGCAACTTCAGTTTTAGTTTTCATATTTTCTTTCAACCTTTCTAGAGGAATTAAGTATTCCTCGGATTTACCAATACGAACTTCTCCCAATTTGGTATCTACTTGTGTTATTCGTTCTCTATACAATCTATAAATTGACAAAGACATTAATAAACATATATCATTTGAATAAACATTCGTTTGTTTTGAATCAAGATAAACAAAGAACATACTGCTCCTTAAGAATACTGAATTGCCGCTCCAAGTCTACTAAATTCTCCATACATTCGTTACGTCTCCTCTCGCACTCGTCTTCATCCATTTCTGAAGAGTCATCGCTATCGGTATGTTCAGCACTGCTGTCGCAGGAAGCTGAGCTTTGGTTACTATCGTTACTATCGTGTGACATTTCTTCTCCTTCGCCTTCAGATTCATCTTTCACACTTGGCATGTCTAAAAATTAGCAAATCACGTACATTCGACTCAATAATATAATTACAATTGACATAAATATATAATTCTAACCTTAAAATAAAAGGACATCTATTAATAAGAGAATACCCGTTAATATTGAAATAATACAGCCAATATTTCATTAAAAATGACTTTAAATGATCAAAAAACATACACGGAATTTTCATTTTGTCTTAATAAAATTAACTGTTCAAAGTATTTTCTTAACAATATTTGTTCGTGATAAAAACGACTAATGCATAATCGAAATGACTTTTTGGTTACTGAGATGCTTGATGCATTTTATGAAATTATTAAAATCACATACTTACTTCTAGAATAAATCAAATTTCTTTCATTAACTTGGAAAACAATCACTTGTTGTCACCTCAGCGTTTTGTCAACAAAAATGCTGAACGGCCATCTTTGAACGGGTCACGTGATCATAGCCGCTAATGACGCATGCGCATTTAAAAACGAAAAAACAGCTTTCAGGTGCATTACTTCTTGTTTGATGAGAATAAACATATGTATACCTACTAAAAATGTGGCTGTATATTTATGAAACAGTATATTGTTAATGAAAATAAGAATTCAAGAAACGAGTCTATTCAGCACTAATTATATTCGATATCTATTAATACTATAGCTATCGATAATTTTTATTACCCTGAGTAATTACGATGTGTATCAATACACAACTTTCTAATATAGGGTATTAACAAAAAATGGGTTAGGAGGGTGAAATTTAAAGATTTATAGGGGCTGACCGATTAATTCGACAGTCGCAGTTCGATATTTTGATTATCGAATACTTTTTGGCAAACTACCAGGTTTACGAGTAATAACTCACGACTGAATAACTTTACAACTGCTGAGTAGAGGAACAGAGTGATCATTGCCTATCTCTTGACTCGATTTAAAATTCTGGATTGAATAATATCAGAATTTCTATTTGTGAGGTAAGAATTAATATTCATGTAGCTTTACAGAAATTGAAATTTTTCATTTGAGATTGCAGTTCGTTTCTAAAAGAACTCCTCGTTTTAGAATTAAAGGAATCGGGTTCTCGTGTCATCTAGATTATTTATTGAAGTATAAAGTTTTAAAATATTCCTCGTATTCTTTATTTGTTGTATTCAAAATCCAGGTAGACTGAAATTTCAACCGCATATTTTAGCCACTGTAACGAAGCTCTTGTCTTATTAGCCTTATGCATGCTTGACCTAAAAAAAGATTGCTGTTCATTACATACTATTATTAGACAATCAACAAACTAGAAAAAAAAAACATCGGATGAATAAAAAAATAGCAAGAAAATTGTTTGTATTCTGCATTTCAAAACTCAAATAATAGCGACGGCTCAAACATACGGTTTGTAGTAATAAATAATCGTGAACGTTACGTTACGTTCAAATATATATGTATATATGTATACATATGTACGTGTATACATATATATAGATATATTGTATTATATATTTTTTTCGTAATATTTCATTGGATACAATTATACATTTGGACCTGCATAGAACGAACAGACAGATAATGCAACATTCGCATAACCGTGTAAGGTAGACTAGCAATTTAAATGTATACATTTACTTTTCGTGTGTTCAACATTTTATGAAGATTTTCGATTGAAAAAATCATGATTCATGATTTTATGACTCTTTATGAATGGCTTAGACCATTTTGTGCATATTATCTTCCTCTTAATTGTATATGAAATTTTCATGAAGCCCCATCGCATACAGGCTTTTACAGCCTCTTGTGAATTTTTTAATGAAACACCACGCTCATGTAATTCCGATAGTGCATTTATTATTATATGAACGACATTACAATGTTTTTCTATTTATAAATTCTAATGACATTCGTTATAGAAAAGCTTATTCGTTTCAAATGAATGTTTCTTCGAATAAGCAACATACATTCGGAATAAAATTTTTATTTAAACAGTGTCAATATAATGTATAAGAATGGCAATTTTTGTATAACCAACACTTTCGTATAAATATTTATCTCTTTAAAGTTACTCGAAGACCTCACACAATGATTCTTCGTTACATTACAATGAAATGCGATGCAGTACGTGCTAATGAAATTACGCAATCGATTCGTCAAAATTCGAACCGACAATTACGCGATCTTCATACGCGTCTAGCTGACTTCACGAAAACGTAGTATTCATTTCATGCAACATTTACACAACGCTCCAACTACTCGAAAATTTTCCAATAATTTAACACCGAACTTATTAAATCATTAATTTCGTTAACTACTTTTATTATACATTCAACTAGTATATAAAACTAAAATTGACGTAATTGATTAATTTGGAACTAATATATAAATTAATTACTACGTTATCGACAATCCTGACAACGGCTAAGTAAAATTCAAGTTAAGATAAATTATTTTCACTCAGCTGTCCGAATTTCAATTACCGAGAATGCATTTCGTTTCGGTTAAATGTTACATATGATATAAATCGATAGCGTTTAGCGTATATTTCTTTGTGTTGCTGCATCGCTATCACACGAGCGACGACGACGGGACACAGTTGACTGGACTGATTCGCGCTGATATTTTTTCAATTATTTCATTCTATCGACGTGCAATACCCAACTGGACTATCAAAGAAGGAAAAGATCGAAATTCGCGTATTTCAAAATCACGAAACAATGGACAGAAATAGGCCTATGATATTTATTTACACATGCAATGCCGAGACTAAAGTTACGCGTATGAGATAACAATAGTCGTACAAAACTGCTCCAAGAATTTCGTGCTTATGTTCCCTTTCTCAAGTAACGATTGAGAGCGAGAAACACGATTCGGAAACAAATCAGTTGTGTTTATAATACGGGTGTTGTAAAAAATTTCTCATATTACGTCGGTTGCACTGCTCGCGAAACATATTTTCTTTGGTCGTTTTCAATATTTTACAAATCTCGTGTACGACAAATCAAGAGATCCAGTATGGCTCGCGTGTTCCGAGATCGTCGACGCGAAGGTATTGCGATCCTTTCGAAGGATCGCGACTCGTCGATCTTGTTAAAAAAAACATAGAGTCGATAAGGCGGTTCAAGAGCGTATTCCAGATAGAGACGAGGACAGTAACGGAGGATTATTCCACTTTGCCTCCCGTAAACCGTCTAGAAGAATTGACATTGTAAAGTGGGACATATAATTTACAGAATTCGCAGTTCGATTATTCCACTTTGTTTACAACTTTAACATTTTTATTCATTTCGCAAATTCTCACTTGAATTTTACGAGATTGACACCGAGAGATAAAATTTGCCGAATTAATCGAATTTCCACTTCGATACCTTGCCGCGAGGGTATTTTCAAATACATAATAAAATGTTATTCCAAGGGGCTATTCGTCGTTTCTCGTAACTGGATTTTTCCATTCAATTTATTCCCTCGAATCATCGAGATATTACTTCACCAGGCGTCGAAATGAATATTCGCTTCTCCCGGCAACGTTTTTTTCTCGGCTGACCAAAAGAAAAAGACATCTTTCGACGGTGAACAATTTCGTTCGAAGCAAAAATTGCGAGAAAAAAAATCTCATTCTTCATCGACCGCTGATTTGTGCTGTATACATGAATGACGACTGACGCGATATCATCCGTACGGAAGCCCTTCAATCATGTCATCATTTTTTTTTTATTTTCAGGTTCAGCGAGAAAACCCCGATGTAACAACCATCGTAATCGATCCAGCTGCTCTGCGCAACGACCGCGAGCCATCGATCCCTGCCAACGGCAAAATGCCTGGCTCTATAGGTGCACCTCGCAGTGGCACCGTCCGTGCAACAAAGCGAATATCGAGTCGATCGCGTGTCGGTTACGTACGGGCTGCATTTTTCGCCATATAATTGATCGATTCATATATTCCGCTTGATGTACCCTGCAGTCTTTGTACAACGAACTTCGTTACCGCGAATCATCTCAATGTGGCTCGCGTTTCTTTTCGTTATGATAATTTTTAGTGCTTAATTAGTGGATTATCGATACACGCGACCCTATAAAAAGTCTCGATTAGAACAGATGTTAGAATTCGCTATTTTTCTCTACATTGAATTGGTCAAGAAAAAATACTCGGAATTCGAAAATGGTAAATCGGATCTCTAAACAGCGCAAACAATCTATTACTCCAAGGCCGTGAGGATATTTCAAGATATCCTGTACAGTCTAATCTCGTGATTACATTTTGTAACAAACAGTTTGATCTCGTTACGGTAAAAATTAGTTCCCTCCATTTGTCCAAATGAAAAGTTCTATTTCGAGGCAATGAAGTTTCGCTGAGAAAGAAGTTCGATATCTCGCGGTGTTACACATTCGGTGCTTCAAATTTTAAGAACCTGGTCCGACACTGGCGCTGACATCGATTCCTGCCGAGCATTTTGTTCGATAACTCATTAAACTCCGGAGCCATGTGGAATAGATATAGCTTCGCAAAGGTTACTTTTTTTTCTCACATTGGTGAAACAATCGCGGGTCGGCATTGTCGGCGTTCAGTGGGCTTTCGAATGAATTCGACCGGGCGAGACGTCGGGCGTACCTCCGCAATCGATAACGCAACTTCGCTTCTCCGTATAGACAACACACACATTACACGTATGACATTCAGACTAGAGACACATAAGGGTTTGTTCTTTTGTTTTTTTTTTCTTTGGCTCATATGTGATTCCACTTGAATTATATATATATATATATATATATTTTTTTTTATATTTCTCTTCACTTGCTCAACCTGTTCGGCAAGTCCGTGTAAAAAGTCGACGAGTCGTCCGAGGAAAATTCGCGGCTCGATTTTCATATTCTCGTGGCACGATTCGCGCGTATGTGTAAATACGCGGCCGATCGGTGCGATGTCATCTCGCCGCGACGAGTCGCTGCAGTTGCGCCTCGCACGATGACGATCCATTCATCATGTTCTCGAAGCCATCGCCAATACGGTTCGTTTAATCCGCACCTGAAACGAGAGGAACGGCGCCGATTCTCCCTTGAGCGTCAAAGAGAAATACCTCTCGGGGATATAGAGTAGGCAAGGGTAGGTGGAGGTAAAAAAGAATTTCAATGAAGCACGGGAATTCTTCCTCGATACGTAGCACGTACCTCAGGCTTTGTCGCTTTGCGCTTTGTCGAAACCCTCGATCAGGGTCTCTATGATAAACTTGATCGTCAGCTTATAAATGTTCTCCACGTTCTCCGAGTAACGATCCTCCAGGGTGCGCTTCACAGCTTCCAGGAACGGTTTCTCGATTTTCTGAAACGAGAAAGAACGCGCGGGAGACGTTGTCAGTCATTTGAAATTTATAGGGACGCTTGTGTATACGCGAAATTAGGCTCGATTATTAATTTTTTTTTTCCGGTTCGAGGTTACGATTGTGTCAGGTCTACGTCTGGAATTTGAATAATTTGAATTGCATTGATTGAAAGGTATTGAAATTGTTCGATTAAATTGAATATTGATTTTCACTTGCGTGTATATTGTATGAAACAGCTATATGAGATTGATGAAATTTTGTTTTCCTACATGTAAATGTATATTTGTATGGTCTAAAATAATTTTATTTGTTGTCTCGTAATTCGGAAAAGTAATTAACGAATTTTGATCGAACGAGTAAATCGCAATATAAAATAGTAATGTCTCTTTTATATGGACTAAAATAGACGTAGATAAAAACAGAACTCGTACGAAGGTTAAGCAGCGAGTAAGGGAATTCATTAAAAGCCATTATGAAATCATTTCCGAGATATGCGAAATAGACATGAAATCGTGGACAATGAATGCAAAAGATTTTTTAATAATTTCCGGCACTTGTAATCAACGTTAAAGTACAAAAATTAAAAATATTTTTACTTTTAATAAACTCGCCGAGGAATCTATTGATAAGAGAAATATCGAATTTTTGAAAGAGCAGCCTTGGCTAGAGAAATGACAATGCGCGCGTGTCTCAAAGACATTTAATAACGTTTATTGCAACGACCGAGTGGCCAGAGATATTCGCGAAATGCGAGAGACGAGGGAGGTTGGATACAGTGCGAGCTCGCTTGTCGCGGAATCGAGCGCAATTATCGGGCCTTGGTTGACGCGCAGCGGCTGGTCTTGTACGCGTGCAACATTTCACGCGGTTTCCGCGTTTGCAGTCACGCATATATGAACATCGGCGCGAAACTGCGTCTTTGTCTTCGTCAGACAAAGAGCTAGTCCCCTTCGTCCCTCTACGTCAATATATACACTTCCCCGGCGCCTAAAAGCACGGAACTTCGATTCGCGCGGAAAATCGTAGCGACAATCAAAAGGATTTTCTCTCTCTCTCTCTCTCTCTTCCTCTCCCCCTCTCTCTTTCACGATTCGCCGACAATGATAAGTCGTTCCAAAACTGTGCTCTCCCATATACGAATACTCAACCGCTCAAGGAGAAAGTTTTCTTGGATTTTCTTTCTCGAGATATCTTCCCTTCCTAGTTTCCATACATCGCCCTGGATAAAAGGATTGGGTGTAATAAAATCGCGGATAAAAACTATTTTGATTCCGAGAGAAATTTCCGAGACCTTTGATCTTTAAGTTCACCGAGGTACGAAAAATTAAAACTGCTGGGTAGTTGTATCGTGAAATCGCGTTGGTTAGAGTTTTTTTCCGTTTCTATATTTTAATCTGTGCTGCATTATTTAAAGCATGAGAAATTGATCAAATTTCCTCTCTTCAATCTTGAAAAAGTGGTTATTAAAATTTGAACTCTCAATGCATATATTGAATAATCGATGAAGCGATTGAATATTCGAGAATTTTTCCAATTTTCCAACCGTTTATGTTATAAATTGTGAGTATTTAAAATACGAGAAAATTTCTAGATATCAAAATGAATACGATAAATGAAATGACAGTACTAAATGACGTGAAATATCACGATTTGACGTTTTAATAAACTTAAATATAATTACTGATTTTTTAAAAAAGAAATAAACTTTCAAAACGTAAATTTTGGAACTCACATACGTGTTCATTAATTTCAATCCCAAACTGCTCGACTACCTTAAGTCAGGAAAATCAGAAACAAAGCAAATCATTTTCGTGTCGTGTTTGCTGGTGTTTTTAATAGAAGGTAAAGTACGCCGCGTGTTTCATTACATTGTAGCGACGTGACGAGTCTGCTGGTCGAGAAACGTGACCGAACAGAGAACGTCAAGTCGAAAAGATTGACCTCTCACAGCTCTGACGTGTGTCGCATAGAAAGATGTGTCGACGATAAGAGTGGGTTTATATTTGGTACTAACGAACCAAGAAATTTTCTCATTATTGACTCACGGTTTTCAACTATTTTCCAAACAAAAGTAAAAAAATTAATGTCAATTTAAATTTTTTCAATTGAACTTTACTTTTGTCGTACTACGATTCCGCACTCTTTAATTTGTATATTAGTATAGTGCTCGTAAATTCAACCAGTTTGTTGTACATTCGTTAAGAGTTTTATTTACTTCTTCTTTCGAGTACTAAATGGGCGAACGAAAAATTTTCTTACCCAGAAGTACATTCGGTTAAAGTCGGGTATCTTTGTATGCGATGCTCCGACTTGATGAATATACGTTAAAAACGTATCCATGTCTTCTAGACCTTTGATTCCCTCGTCCAGCGTGGTCATGACCGTTTTCGCGTGCTCGGCCAATTCCATACTGTTGGATTGTTGTTCCTTCGTCTTTAAATCTTGGAACTTGGTGAACATACGGAGAAGATCCGCGTTTTCTTCGAACAGTCTGTGGAGAGAAACGAAATCTATTTTTATTACCAGATACCGAGAAAGTGATACATCAACTACTCAAATGTTAACACGGCCTGGTGACCAGTGTAACGCAGAAAATGTTCATTCATTTTGCAAACCTCCGCCCTCGCGTCATTGTACTTTGAGTTCGCGGTAAAATGCGCTCTCCTAAATTACAGAAGTAGTACTAAGTAATGGAAAGTTTTTGTACTTGAAACGTCGAGCGGAGGGAGAGGGATGTTATAACCTGATTGCACGGTAAATCATATTACGTCTCGCGCTAACTTACGAAATATGAATGTCGTCAAAATATAATACCGCAATTTGTTTCTCTTTTTTCCTCCTCCGTCCGCGCGGAACCGAAAATTTTTCAGTTAACGTTCCGTCTTGTCATCTCGTCCGTACTTTATGCCCGAGAGGCTCGTACATTACCGATTACGAAAGAGGAGAGAATAATAGGACAGATAACTGCAAACTATTGAAAAGTGATATATTCCCCGAGAATTATTAGGTCGTTTCCTCCGTGAATTGTCATAAATCTCGGATTCGCACATCACGAGAAACTCATCCCCATACTCCTTGCCCTTTATGTCTTTCACCCTCTCGTCTTTTCTTTCAGAAACTTCCGACCTATTCTCTAGGTGGTTCACTTTCCTTCTACTCCAACTCGAGATATGCGCAAAAATTGATTCTGCTATTCTTATTCTCCCCTCGTTCGCGTTTCGAGTACTTAGCTTTTTTCTCTTTTCGATTCCATTGGCTAACAAAACACGATTCGATCGATACCGAACGGTAAAATGGTAGGTATTTAGTACCAATCTAACTTGATCCGATACAAAGTAAACAACGTTAAGTCGATCGTTCGATTAAGCGTGAAAAATAATAATAAATCGCGAATCGGGTTGCGGTCGGATAAAAAATTAACGCATCGAGTCCAGATCAGAGTGAATAATAAAATTGAGTCAATTTACTATTCATCGCTGCAGAGAATGTTAAATAGAACGGAATTTAATGACTCGAATCACTAAAAACTTTCAATTGGTCCAAAATGAATCGGTAAGTGTTTTCCACGGATTGTCAAATCCGGCTCTTCAGCGAATTTTTACTCGAAGAATAAAGTTGCGTCCCTAGCGACTCATTTCTGGAAAAATCGTATAATTTTACAACTTTTCACCAAACTGGAGAATTAAAAATTAATGACCAGCCTATAAAAATGAAAAGATGAAACTCGGCGCCCAAACTTCATCGACTCCGTTAATCAGAATATTCTTTATTTTTACGAGGTAAAAATTTGTTTTTCGGCTCGCGATTGGGAATGAGACAAACGTTACATCGGCTTTAAAATGTGGAACCAAGTAGGTTATCGAGTGGGTAACTCGGTACATTTGGAATTCGATGCGAGAGAAAGAAATTGCGATCTTTTTTTTTTATTTTCTTTAGAAAGAGCAGAATACGGAAAATCTTTTGTTTTTGGCGTAGAATACGTTGTTGAAAACCGCCGCGCGCTTTTATCAACATCTCTCGCGCTCCGTATTCGCAGCGTACCGTAAAATAGGTCACATGATGTAACGATTAATCTCGATACGCAGCGCAACAAACTGGAGCTTCGAGTAAGCACACGGCGCGAGTAGAGGAGAAAACGGTCACGCCATTGAATCTATCGGAGAATGAACTCGGACAATGCGTATCTCTATTGAATTTTTCTCTCGCGCGATATACTTTTTTTTCAGACTCCTATCGCAATAAAATCGAGGCAAACTTTCGACGATGGGAGTTCAGTTTGTGAAAAAAAAAATCTCAGCAAGTTTTTAATGACAGCTTTATAGCGCTTTTTTAATTAAACAGCGATAAATCTTCGCGTAATAGGAGATACGACGATCGAGCGATTAAATTGAGAAAGAGTGTGCGAAGTCGAGAAGAATCTTTTCGCCGAGAATCGAAATGATTCGTTAATGTCAGACCCGTACAGATTCTATTGTTTGCCACCGAGAGTACAGCTGGAGTGGCGCTCGAGATATCGAGCAATTGGCCTGAGAATTTGTCGTCGTCGAGTCACGCACGATGTGTCTTCGGCTAGGTGAATTTAGCGCGCGGATAAGGGCGCGCGAAATATCGCCTCTTCTAAAAATGTCCCGAGGTCGAATCGCAGGAAGTTGCCACTGATCTCGTCGAATAAGCAAAAACAAATGGGATGACAGGGACGTGTCTCGGTGATACGATCAGCGGGGTCAGCGTGATATCTGAATTGTATTCAAATTTCGAGATGCAATCGCGAATCGGCCAAGAATAGTAAGGCTAATTTTCAACGATAAGCACGTCCTTGAAGAGTACTCGAGGAATACAACATTATTTGCCATTCCTTTCTATTTTCTCTTTTTAAATAAAAATTCTACCCCGCGATATTTCTCGCCCGAGTTTACAATTTTTTTTCTTGCCTACAGTCGTTACTGTCGGAGTAACGAGAATTTCAAACCATGAATAAAACAATAAAAAAGAAATAGTTTAAACATGAAGAGCGGCAGGCACATCGTCGTAAACAAATATTGTGAGCAATTTTTGAAATGGCAGATTCGGCACGTACTCTCGAGCTCTATTCGCATACTCGCCAACGTAACTAGGACGCGAGTTGCTCTTAAAGAGAATGGATTACATTCGGTGCGCGAGCGAGCTTCGTGTTTCAGCCTTCGCTGAAAAAGTGTTCACCCTCTCGCGGTGAGTAGAGTTATCGAACTTCGAAATCAGTTTGTAATCGAGCATTTATGAGGCGTGTATTACTTCAATTTTTATTCCGATGCTTATACTTTCGGCTCGAGAGATTACCGAATAAATTCAATAAGCTAAACAGAAAGTTGGCCGAATAATGGAAGAAATTTATTCATGAAATATAAATTCCACGTCGGAGAGAGCAACGAACAAATTGAGAAAAAATTTATGTAGTTGTATTAAAAAAAAAAGAAAAAGAAAAAAAGGAACAATCATAGAAAAAAAATGAACCGAGAACGTTTTTTCACCGCTGGAAAAGCCGTGCCGGTATGATGAAAGCTGAAATTAATTACATTTACCCTTTTATCATGCCTCCCCTGTGCTACAGTTTCCGCATCCGAAAGAGCGGAAGTGAAACGAACAGAAAAATTACACCCTTTTCAGGAAGTAGCTCCGCGTTAAATGAATCGCATTATTTTTGTTTGCTGTATGGTAATATCGCATTTCGGAATCGAAAAAATTCGAGCAATTTCTATAGTAAAAAGTATAAACTTCGAGACAGCGTAAAATAATTACAAGTTGGAATCATAAAATCTTGTTGATGCGAAAACAGGGCTTTCGTCGGCGCGTTTCTCGGCCAGAGTCTATATATTTCCTAGCGTAATTAATTGTTCCGCGGTGTTATTCCAAACTTCCTCAAGGCTTGTTTCGCTTCTGTAATTATAGAAAACAGTTGGTCGTGTTGCACAAAACGCTCGCAATTTGTCGTGTGCTGCGCGTTCGGTCAAAACTCAAATGTAAACACGTCGTTTCAATCTTGCCGCGTTGTATAAACGCCCGCTAACAACGCGGAAGTGCGTATCGCGATAATTGAATTTAATCAAATGCATGTTTTGCAATTATTGTTAACATACCAATTAATTTGCCGAATTTTATCAATTTCGTGATAACGCGGCGTATCCCGTCGAGGACTCTTGCCGCGAGTACGATTTTTGGTTCGAACGACGAATCCGTTGCGCGATTACAAGCGATAAAACGTCAGGGAAGGAAAAAAAAAGTTTTCCGGAACTATCGCAGATGGTCGTAAGATAAGATATCTATTTCAATATTTACCATCAAATATATTGCCTCTCGCCACTTGGCAAATTTAATCAAAAGTGGTACCTATTACTCCGGAGTGTAAAAAAAAAAGAAGAATTAATTGCATTCGGCTTATCGATTTGGCCGGCAAAGACAACGTTAGATAATTATGCTTCGCACGAATTCAAAAGAGCGTATAATGCCGTCAAAGGGAAAATTGAAACGTAAGGCGACTTTTGAAATATGCTCGAATAAGCGAGACAGGAAATATGCGGCTTTTGTTTCGTGCCGCAAAGCGATAAACGCACGCGGAAAGATGCACAAAAGCGGCAAAGTGCGTTCGTGGATGTATCTCGCACGGTTGTCGAGAGAGCGACGAAAGAGTCGTTCCCCTGAATAATGTACGAAATTCGCCTCGATATTTCGACTGTGCTTCTGCGTGTGCATTATTCATATGGCGCGTGCGCGGGATTGCAACTTCGCGACTGGACGATATTCGCCTTGGTGAATGCCATTACGAGCTTTCATTTCAACCGAGTGTCATCTCGGTATAACAGAAGTTATTTTCACTTACTTTAATTCGTGACATTTCGAATATTACATTCTCGCGTTGTTTTAACACGAGTCGAGGAATTAATTCTCTTTCGGATTTTATTAACCATGCCGTTCCGTATTTTTATTTTTATCGTTGCTCCGTACCAGTCGTGCGATATTCGTATGAGTAATGATTTTTTTCATAACTCGGTTTATCATTTATACATATAATTAGGTGTGGTATGACATAATATTATACACACACAAACATTCTATAATAAACATTTTATTCCACTTTGTAGCAGCTAAAAGATTACTTTTTATCAAATTTCGATTCTATCGACCTAATTCTCTCTCCATATTACTAGAATTAATATTAATGTATGTATAGTTTTAGTCAAAGTCAGATTAAATGTTTACTTAATGTAGTATATTAAAGTTGATATCCCAGGATATAATGCAAATAGATCAAACATGTTCATTTATTTTCAGACAAGGTATTCCAATTTTATAGAAACTTCTCGCACACTGTTCATAATTTAATCCTCTATTAAAATAAAATTCATCAACCTAATCGGATGTTTTATTAAAGAATAATTTATCTTTAAGGCAGTCTCTTCGGCGTAATGAATGCTACTATGGAAAACGTAGTATGTTTTATAAGAGCCGAAGGAGCGACCGGAGCGAGGAGCGGAGCAAACGGAACATTAGTCGGAATACTTTCCCATTCGATATGAAAAGTGCATTTACACGTGATTTAACAGCATAGCACTTAGTTCCACCAGATTAACCCCCCCTGCCGCGTATTTCATAAATACGAATTGTAAATTTCCCGAGGAGAACCCCGTCTTCATGCCCTAAATACTCGAATAATTTTCCGTTACGGGTGCTGGATTTTCTTTTCGTTTTCACGACCCGAGGCGCGAGGAACGGAGCCCTGAATAAGGTACGCAACGTTCAGGATCGCGTATTACTCGAAATGCAAAATAAGGAGCAACATACATGAGAGATATTAAATTCAAATTCGGCCCGCTAGGTTTTATTTGTGAGGCGGGATAGGAAACGAAATGAAAAGAGGGATGAAGGCGATGCGCGTTATAAATGTTTCATTACGAGATGAAGAGAGCGAGTTGACTAGTGTCTAGCGAGAAGGGTCTCGGTTCTCGGCAACTGGGCGATAAAAACACGATCGGAATATCCCGTACACGGCGTTATTACCTACGTATGGGCATTTATTGATTTCCGACCAGTGCCGGACGAAGTCTTCCATATTGACCAGCGTAGTGCCAATGCAAAGGTACCGCGCATCTACAACCCTCCGAACTTAAAATCGTCTAGTCGAGCAACTATTACGAAGCTACAGTTTCAAAGGGAGGTTCGAGCGATACCACTGAATTCACAAACCAACAGCGTTATTTCGACTAAATAAAATGTTATTTTTTAACAAAGACATCGAATTGTAACTCTTGTCTTTTGTCCTTTCTGTAACAATTATAAAGCAAATTTCAAAATGTAAAATATTTTGATTTCAGTCTCATTATTCGTCATTATTCAATTAACTTGAAGAAAATTAATCTCGTTTATTCGATCAATTTGCCCTTTTGAGGAATTCTGTACCAAATAATTCAGTTTCCAGAAAACGTCCAAACCAATTGATAAAAATAAATTTTAGTACCTTGTCATCATTCGTACGACAAAACTGAGGTACCTCGAGCAAATTCTAATTCCGATGAAACTCGTACAGCCGAACAACAAATTTTCCGAGTTTGGGATTGCGATTGTAAATCACGATGCACGAGCATCGTTTGTTTATGCTTCTCATAATAATGTAGACGTTCAAAATGAAGTACATCTCGTTGTGTTTGTGCTGATTATACTCTATGCGTTTACTCATCGCGTACGTACTTGTCATATAAGACCTCGCATGCACGAATACAGTTTCATCCGTTATGATACCATCCAACCCAGTGGGATGCAAATTTCGTTTCCTCGGTGACAAGAGGACGCGCCATTTGCACAATGTTCTGCCTAATGTATTTACAGCATTGTAAAAACATTATCACTCTTCTTGGCGGTACATTTGTACTCGTTCGCGAATTTTAACAGGAAGAGAAGAAAAACATATTAACCTAGATATCTCGAATGCGAGTCGGAAATATAATTCTCCATTTGTGTTCTCGAGTTATGAATTTTTCAAATTTCAAGATAAGATCGTTCCGTAACATAATTGAATATTTTTAGAGATTTTCGCTATTTTCCGATTTTGCTTATACTTAGCGTTGTTTATTTAGAGTTCAATATTAGCGAGCGATTTACGTGCGGACCAACGAAACGTTTCATAAATTCGGTATATTTGAGAATAGATTAACAAGCTTTGTGATTACACGTAGTGAAATTTTATTTACGGCTGGTAGACGAGCGCGAAATTAAACGGTTTACCGATGCGATATCGCGACTCGCGCACAATCCGCGATCACAGTTAAATCACTAATTGATCTACAGCCTCGTGCCGCAATGAACTCATCAGCGAAACTCCAAATATCATAGCGCATCGCCGATGGCAATTTTCGTCCCAACGCGTAAACGTAAATCACGTACTCGAGTAGGTTGATGCCATACGGGTTAGATACTACTACGTCTGCGTTATACGCGATACTCTCTACGTAGAGGGAACCGTAGTTGATTCTAGCGCGCCAGTTATAGCTCCATTCCGCGAGAGACTCGAGATATCTGATACCAAGACGAATTAAATTATGCACGCAATTTTCCTGCTAATTGTTTTTGGTCCCTTCCACCCCGGAACCTCGAAAATAACCATCATTCTGACCCCCGTCAAGTTGCTGCTTCAACGTTAAAAAATTATATTTTTTCCTGGAGTTTCACATATACACCACAGGTTTTTAAAGTTCTAGTTAGTTTTCGAAGAAGTTTTTTTCTCATAAATGAAGCGATAAAAATTAATATTGGAACACCACACTCCAATTATTGAATTTTTTAAATCGACATATAACTTTCGGACGCTATGAGATGGGAAAAAAAGTATTTGGGAAATCGATAGATCAGTGAAGTGCTATACGATTCACTTCTCTCTTTACCTATCTCTCACCATTTACCAATTATTTCTGCTCTATTCCCTCCTCTGTTAATAGTCCTTTTAAATCTTGATTATGACATAAAGAAAATATGAGAAATGACGAAACACGGCGTTAGCAATTTAAACTCTGTTTTGACTGGCTCTGAAATTCCGGAGTTATACTCATCTCGACTCATTTATAAACTACGGATACTCCGAAGACATACACCAACACAGATATGTAGCACTCTATTAGTCGTTGTGTTCTCTACCGATACGAAATTTACCAGAATAGATGATTCATTGGGGTGGCCACGCGTCAAACGTGTTACCATGCTTCGACGCTCCACAGGTACGTTAATTAAAAGCGAAGGATACACTGCGTAAAGGACATAATCGACCAGCTTCATAATTCAAGCTCTCGTTTAACCCCGATTTTCCAACCCTCTTTGGACACCTGTCATCGTTCTTCCTCGAAATTAATGCAAGGGTACTATCTTGAAGTTGGCGTAGGAAAAAGAATTGCGCGAAGGGAGTTTTGTGTGCATAATGCACGAATTATTCATTTATATCTTCCTAAAAACGACTTTTTAATCGAACAAAGTGGGTGAGAAAGTAATACTCTATTTCACGAAGGGAAGATAAACCGATCAAATTTTTGTAAGTAGACGGAGAGAAAAGGCTCTGGGTGAAAAAATAAACTCTTAATGCTGATTTTAGCGCCCTCGTTTGAATGAAAAATACGGCGATTCTCAGTTTGAGCCGGACCATATGCTAACCTGTTACTTTTCTATCAGCCCTGATATTGATACTGTGCGATCCATTGAGAATCACGATAGAGTATAGTACTTTGTACAACACATGAGATGTTTAATTTTTTTATTTCTATCCAATTCTGTTATTTAACGATCGATACTATTTCAAATATCGACTGTACGAGAAATCGCTTTACCGAAAATTGTCTCGGATACAAAAAGCTCAACCCCATACGTAACACACGTAACACAGGTGTACTCGTGCGGTTGGTATGGATTCTGGTCTCACCTTCCATTGTTGCGCTCTTCTCACGCACCATTACGTGATTAGTTGAGCGTTTAGCTCCTCAAGGACACCATAAACGTCAGAGACTGAAACCCCGATGAAGGGGAGACGACATATAGAGCGACAAACGCAATCTACCTTCCTTTATCTACCGTCGCAGAGATGCGTTCATGTTTATCGTCCAGCTTGCTCGCTACCCTCCCTCCATCTCTCTTTGTGTACGTGAGCACGAATTTCAACGACATTGGATTCAAGGGGTCGTCTTCCGGGATGGTCATTCAAAACACACGCTCGATGTGAATTTTCCAATAAATTTTATTCGATTTTTTCCCCCTTTCCACCTTGGGACGAGAAGATCCGATATAAAAAAAAATATAGCGGGATGTATGCACCAAATATACAACATATTATATAGCTTGTGTTATATATAGGCAATACTTAACATTTTCAATATATGTCAAACGTATAAATAGGTGTGTTAATATTTCAGGTAAATGAATTTTAAATGAATATTTAAAGTATAGATTACACAGATTAGAAGAGTTATAAATATTATAGTCCGTTTGAGTTTCATAATCGCTATAAGATTGCATCGAAAATCGTACATTTATTAGACTGTTAGTCGACGATTGAGGTTCGAGGTGACAACATCACAAAGAACTTATGCATAAATAACAAACCGCGTAACCAAAATCGATGAAAATGAGAATATGAATATGTACCTATACTTTAAATAGTGTAAATATATTATACACTACTCTGTTTAATTTATTATATATTTAAATTACCAATGAATCTATTATTTAAACAAAATATAAAAAACTCTGTAACTCATAATCCAGATGACATGGTTTCTATGAAAACGCAGCGTAGAAAATTGCTGTAAAATATGCAAAAACGTTACACTCGCACCTACGCTTATAGATTTTCTCGAAGGCAGTCTCGTTACGACACGAAACGCCTCGACCGCTCCGTACGAAAGTCGGCCGTATTAGTTTAGCAAGTCGAGCGACGATCGATGGGTTAAAAAAACGAGGAGAAATTTTGGACCATTCCAGAAGAATCTACGAGTATTTCGAGGGTCTATTTTCCGGCCGTTTATAAGCACGGCGAGTAAAATTCAAATTCGTGGCACTCGAATAGCGGAAGTTTGAAAATTGATTTTTGCGAGCGCTCGCGTCCAGAAGATCCCGAGATGGGGGCTGCGGGACAGCGCCCGGAAGGACCGTCGAGGGTCGCGGCTGGGCGACAACGGGGGGTGGAAAAGGGTGAAGAGAGAGAGAGAGAGTGAGAGAGAGCGCGAGGGGGATTTGAGCGATCCGAGCTTTATTGGGGTAAAGCGCGCTCGTCGTGAAGGCGCCCTGCGATCAGACTTTCGCGTCAAGATCTCGCCACGGTTAATGGCTCAGCCCTCCCATCCATCCGAATTTTCGATCAGGCAAACCCCTCGAGCCCCCCCNNCCCCCCCCCGCCCCTTGTCACGGCTCGCGTACACGCAATTACGGCAATCACGTTTCGTTCTTGTACGTCATTTCACCGAGCTGTACCATTAGGTAAATATTTGCCTCCGCAAACGCGTTTCACCCCTCCGCGATAATCGGCAATACCGAATTCTTTCGGGGCAATATACACACGTCGCTTATTAAATCATTCAATTCTCGTTATTAATTCGAGCGGGAATTCATATAATTTTCGCGCGTGTTCCGCGTTCCCCAGTCTTTGACGTATGAAAATTTTTAATAAAAAATCTTTCGACCGCCCGGAATATTCCATAACGATGACGAGGTACGCCGCAATAATTGGGACTAGCGGAAACGAAATATTCACGGTAATGAGATCTCGCGTCTATACAAATTGGAATATTACGATTTTATATTCCGGGATATAAAGAAGAATGAATGTACATTTGCATGGACAAGAGACAAGACCGAGAGCGATGCAGAGAAATGGATGAGCGTCGCTGGTCGTATTTTGGTATAACGAATCGATACGCGAGTCTGCGTGAGACGTGTGTACAGCCAGCGTTTTTGGATAGGAGAAAAAAATTCCCGAGAAGGAACGAGATGACAAATTTCGCGGTGAGTACATTTTGACGACCCGTGGAGGATTGATATTCGACACCGTAAAATGAAATTCGGTGAAAAATTGGCTGGGCGCGTACTTGGAATGAGGAAGAGAGCGAGAGGCGAGAGTTGAGGGCGAAGGGCGAAGGGTGAAGAGCAGCCAGCATGAGAGAGGCGTTAGAATTCGATTTGCTTATTCCTCGCTGAAGCGGATAACGCCACGTCTTATTTTCACTCGAAACGTTTATTTTATCGGAAGAACTTCCAAAACGTTACAAAAAAAAAAAAAACACGAACAGAGAGATTGATTCAAGGTGTACCCTAAACGTTCGAAATTCGTAGAACTCAGTTTACGCGCGTCCTACGTGTTTAAAGTGGAGGTTTGTCAATTAGAATAGCGGAAAGCTCTTATCGGATAATTTACCGGAGCATAATACGTCCTGTATCGTGTAACGCAGCGACGAATGATTAATGACGAAGCGTATATATATACGCAACGGCGCGCTAGGGTTAATGAGCTAAACGATATCGATGGGGCGCGTCCTATCTATTTTCGCACGTAACGAGCTCGCCTCTTCGTAGGTATTTTTTTCGCTCGCGCAGGTACAAAGTCGGTACGTATCATCCGTCCACGGCAATAACGCGGCTTATCGGCCGCTGTGTATATCTTAATTGACAAGCGGGGCTGATAAGTTCGAGGGTAGGAAAAAAAAATTACGAGAGGTATTCCCTCCGTCACGAAAACGGTCTTGGAAATGCCCGACGTAGAGCTTCGTGACCGTTCGGTACACGAGAGACCGTCGTACACGCGCACCGGAAACGATTCGCGTATTATATTTTCCTCTGATTGCGGTATTACATCATGAACCAATTGCACGAGACCGTTTGCGGAAATACTTGTCGAAATATTCCGAGTTTCGTTAACGTCGGTTTCCCCTTACCGGCCAACTACATGCAGCCGAGTGAAATTTTCATTAAATTCGACTCGCGCCCACACGTGACGCGTCATTCACGATAAAATCGAGAAGGGTTTCTTTTGCGTCATACGAGGCAATGCCCCACACTATCTTCTAATTAAAATATTTTCCCTTTTACGCCGCCTTCTCGTTTGCGTCATAAAAGTGCATATAGTCGTCTCGGCCAATGAATCATCGCCCTACACATTAATTAATTAGCGATATCGAAAGCTCATTTAATCGCTAATGTCACTTCCGTTTCGCAAACGTCCACTAGATATATATTTTTCGATATCGAATAGTCGCTCGCGCGTTCGCGATAGCCTATCGATGAAAAGCCGCAAATATTATTATACATGTCTCTGATTATACAAACATAGTTACTCGAGTATCGAACAACAATAAATTCGTATACACGGGTTTGATATTGGAGTACCGCAAAAGCTCGCGTGATAGAGCAATGAAAACGGAATTCGCGTATATAGCGCCGCGGAGAGTAACTCGATGCAATTTTCCTGTTCTCGCAAAACCCTGCATCACGATAAGTCGTTTCTTAACGTGCTAGTGCCCTACGAAAGCCGGAGTTGATAATGCAAAGGGCTATTGACTTTTGAACTCATTCTCGTTCTAGCATCGTTTACGTGTATCGTATGAGATGTCTGAGAACGATCGCGATGCTTCGTGCTTATTGAATTCTCTATTGATACATCGTTTTCTCGCAATATTAAAAAATACAAACCGAGTATATTTTTAATCTGTATGAAATTCTCGATGCGGCAAATCTCTAAAAGTAAAAAAGAATGGAACGAAATCCTGTACCACTTCCAATTTATTTTTGTCGTTTTTCCTATCTATCTTTTATCATTCTCGAGCTTTTCGTGCGTTTGAAAGAGCAGCTTCGCGCAAAAGGCTATATTTTCGAGAATTTCGCGAATTTTCAAATCTCGGCTCGGGTGCTCGTATCTCCCAATCGTGAAAAAAATTAAAAAAAGACACCAAAAGAACCGATCGCCCGCAATTTCAAACGTTCCCCCAAGATTGCATATTCTACAAAAGTACCAAAGAAGGAATAACGGATGAGATCAAATTCACCCCCGAACACGAGCTGGCTGGTTTACCTCGACGTCGGACTTAACGTTGATGCTTATTGAGATTGAAATCAGGAAGGAATATGAGCGGCGTGTGCCGATCCACAGCCGAGAGTACTCGTACATTTTTCAACGCGAGATACCTCCCAGACGCCGAGTAGGAATTTTTCTTCATACCTGGAGAGAAATATGTGGATGCGCGTATGGAGGCGCAACAATAAGTTGGGGATATATATATTACACGAAACGCACGAACCTTATAAACATGTAGATGCCGGTAGGCTCGAGCGCCCTGGATACGGCCTTCCAGCTCGCGATAACCGTATATTTCTGCTTGGCGGTTAGAGGAAGGCGAGGATCGGTGGCGGTGGGCGGCGGGGGCGGCGAGCTCTCGCTACCCGCCTGGTTTCGCGATTTCGTCGAGGCGAGCTTGCTGAGTTCGCAACCCATTTTCGGGCTATCTATCCGAGCTCCCTTCGCAGCGTTTATCGATGCACTAGCGGCTCTCTCTCTCCGTGCCGGCTGGGAGCTTCGCTATCGCGATACCGGCACGCGTTATCCGTGTCCCTTCGACTTTAACGTTCTCCTCAAATCTCGCGTGAAACGAGGCTCGAGGGCGGTTGGTCGCGCACGACGATCCTTTGATCCTCATTCGTTCCCCGAACGCACTCCTCGTACGAGCTTCCCACTCAGGTATCAAGACGCCGAACTGCCCAGTGCGATTATCCGCTCCCTAGTGTAGGACGATAATGACGTCTCATCCTTGTTGCCTCCGTAGATGCCAGGGGCTGCCACATCCATTAATCCGATCTGGTGTATTTTTTTGCACGAGTGCAGCGCGAGGCGCACCACGTGACGAGCACCGTTTCTCTATTCAGCCCCGACAACAGGTTGGTAGCGATCCTGCGTGCCGACTGCGCAAGGACGAGTCCTGCGTGCGTGTAACGCGATGCTCACCGGCGAACTGATCGCGAGCGATCGGCTCTGTCATCGAACGTCGAGCGATGTCCTCGACGTTTTCCTGCCTATCTTTATCCCTCTCTCTTCTTCCTATCTCTCTCTCTCTCTCTCTCTCTCGTTCTCTCGCACACACACACGCACACTCTGCTCCCACACCCGCGACGCGTCGTCGCGTGTCGCACAGACGTTACGTCGGATCGATTCGCGCGCGCTTCCCTCTTTTTCAATTCGTTTGAATTAACTGGCGAACGCACAAAACACACAGCACACACGTACACACACGCGCGCTCGCTCGTCCGAGTTCGAAATTTACGGACGCGAAACTATCGAGTGTCTCCTGACTTTCTGGCGATCGATGCTAGCTCGTGCAGGTGGATGCACAATACGAAAAAGGAGGAGGAGGAGGAGGAGGAGGAGGAGGACGATGACGAGGAGATGGAGGTCGTGGGGGAGTTGGGCTGGGTGGCCTACCTTGGAACTCTATTCCCTGTCGTACACGCCGGTACGCGATTCTTGACGGTATTTCGCTTCTCTCTTTGTCTATACTCTTCTCTCTCTCTCTCTCTCTCTCTCTCGCTCGCGCGCGCGTACACTTTTCCTAGCTCACTCCTCTCCTACTTTCCAGCGCTTTTCAGCTGATCGCGAGTGCACGGCCTTCCGACGGATCGATTCGTGCTCTTTTCGTGGCATCCATCCGCTAAGCCTCGGCTCGAAATCGAAACACGCGCGATTATTCGCCAAAAAATCTCGATGGCGCTCTCGACTCGTGTTGTTTTTTTTTCAGCGATAGTTCACGGTTCTCCAGCGGATCAGTACCCTCTTAACCCTCTTTCGGCGAGACCACTCCTCGGCCGATCCATTCCCCCGCACTCTTGCGCTTTTTGTTCGGTTCGTTTTTTTTTTTTTATATATGTATTCTCTCGCCTTCACCCCTTCAACGAGGAAGAATAGGTATTTCTTCTTTCGGACAGCACTTCCCACGGCCTTAGCCCAGTTAACCGCTGTTCCTCGTCGTCCAGCGCGATTTATCTCCGCGCCACATCTCCCCGGCCGCGGTTCCCCCTTCCCACCTTTTCCGTGCGCTTCGCGCCTCCTCGGTGCCTCCTAATTCGCGCGACGCGACTGCGTTTTCCGCGATTTCGGTCTCATCGCAGCTACCTCGATTCTCCGCTATCCTATTTATTCCCCTCCCTCTCGATGTAACCCTCGCTCGGTTTATTCTCTCCAGCCGTGAAAACCCATTCACTCCACGAGCACGATAGTCATGTGACTTTTACGACGTTGCGGCGCACCGTTGAACGCGAGAGGCCAGGATGAGAGGGGG
>NCVS01000421.1:278916-304102 GCA_003055095.1 Goniozus legneri
GGGGAGAGGAGAGAGAGATTCCGGGGGAAATAAAAATTCACCCTCGACGGAACGCACCGCACAGCGTCGACACTCGACTCGTGAAACGCGCAATTCGTTACGCTAGTGCACCGCGCGGTGTCTCTCGTTCGCGCTCGCGTACATTTTCGACACTGTTTTCGTTACTCCTGTCTCTCTCCCTCTGGGCTTATGCGCGACTATCTCTGGCTACGTGAGGGCACCCGGGACTTCCCCGTACGCACGCTTGCACGCTCTACTCCGGCGTCGGGCGTGTTGCCTACAGCCCAGGCGAGCCGAGACTGAGGCGCCCACAACAAGCGATCCGGACATTCGCGGGCATGCGCATACGTTGGCATTCGCATTTTACGTGGGATATCGAGAGTTTATACTGGGTGTCCTCGAGTTGCTTCCAGTTCTTTTAACGAGGGGAGGTCGGCAGAGTCTCGAACAACGACTGTCGTCTTTGTTTCAGTACTAACGTAGCGTTCGAGTAAATTATAAATTATGATATTATTGCTGTAACTATTATTATGTATTAGATAGTCATCAAAATTTTGTATTATGGTGTCTTTTCAGGTGATTCATTTCGAGTTGTTCTAGAAGTTCATGACGAGCTTTGTTATTGTTCTACCGTTATTTAAATTTCGTTGAACAAATAATAAAAATGAATATATATATTTGTACATAATAGAAGATTAATTTATTGGATGATTTTTTGTATCCGGTTAACTAACCAAGAACCTCCGGGTATAAAAGTTTAAATTGGGATATAAAAAGAGACACGCAATTTTTTCACTGCGAGAAAAAAGCTCGGTTATTTCGAGACACCCTGTGTACAACTACCCCCTGTCTCTCTTCTTCTCTCTCCTCTTCTGCTTCCTCTCATCCCACTCACTCAACCCTCCCGATACTATCTATGCGAGATTAATTGTGCTCCAGTTTTTTCTCCTTCGTACCTTCACCTCGCCGATCTTCGAGAGGCTGGCGCGCCTCGTCGAACGAATGCTATCTCGCGCGAGACGCGATTCCTGGTGCTCGCGCGCGAAAGAACGAGACGCAAAACCGAGACCGTGCCGGCGCTGATTGAATTTTCACCGGAACGGTTATTCTCGTGATGAGGGTCGGACGTTCGTACAGGGACACGTTATCGCCGCCGATGGGTGGGATTTATTTGACGATACAAATTTTTGCACCGGTTTGTATATTTTTAGTCTCGTTATAAAACAACAGCCATCTTACTATGACCCGATTGAGAGTTAATCGTTCGTTGATAATCGAAGATATCGACCCGAGTGTTTACGGACTCTCGCATCGTGCCCGCTAGTGAGGCATTGTCTCATCCTTTATTCTTCTCGTCGCTTCCTTTCTTCTTTCCCCTCTTTTCTTCATATCTCGCGAATCATTTTTTTTCCTCCACGAAGCGACGAAGCATTCGCAGATAATTGGACAGCTATATCGACTTCTGCCGTCTCGACGTTGACGATACCGCACGTTCCTTGATGAATTGGATAAATGGATGAAAATGGGAACGAAATCGTAGTTTCTATCTTTATGACGGATGAACTCGTGCGAAATCGAAAGTAATCAATTTAGTACCAAATAACGTACGTTGGCAACAAATGTAATTAAAAAAAAAAAAAAAATGATAATAAACGTCGATATTATTATCGCGATTATATATAACACCGAATTGGAACGCATAGTGGAATTACGTATCGGGATGTATTAGTTCGATAATAATATCTCGTACAATAATAGGTAACTATTGGTAGGTCCGATATCAACGTATAGGTATAGTTGAAACGATACCCCATTTATGTTTTCACTTCACTCGGAAAATTGGTATGTGCGTGCGAATGCGTAACGATTAATCCTCCGGGCTAGAACGAGAGCGTCCAATTATGCGTTTATTTTTACTCGACAGTTCGCAATACCAGGTACGGACTTGATGGATGATTTATGACGACTCGTCAGCACTCGCGGTCCAGCCGCTAAGCAACTTTTCTCTCGCGAACATTCTTATTTCGCTCCTTTCGTTCCCTTTGTCCTTCTCTCCCACCCGCGCGAACTCGGAAACGATCCCGTCGAGTTTCTCTCGCCCCGGCGAGACTATTTGTAACGGCACAAAAGTTTCTCTTTATCTTGACCCCTTGCGAGCGATAAAGAAAAGGGTAGGTAAGGTGTATATATCCAGGGATGTTGTATAACTCAAGCGGAGTATCTGATTAAGATGTTTTTTAGCGTTAGGCATTTATAAAATGAAATTTAAACGCTCCATGCCGAATTAAAACGTGCCGATTAAGTCATCGGGTTTCCTAAAGAAGTACTTAATGAAACGATAAACACCTCGAACGTTTCGTTTAATTATTTTTCTTTCTGCGTAATGTACGTACCAATTTTTTTCCTGGAAATTCATGTTTTAGATCTTTGATAGTATTTAACTAGAATTCGTATTTTCGTGTAACTAAAGATACGCGAGAGTTTAATTTATCTCAAATTTATGCGAGATAACGAAGACCGTAATTTCATTCTTGATCTAGCGTAAAATGAATAAGACTGTGGTAAAAGTAGATCATATTAAGATATTTTAATTGGAAAACAATGTAATTATCGCAAAAATGTAGGTAAATTGAGTTTGGTATCCGCATAATAGCAGCCGCGATGCGAAACGTTGTTTAAGCTCGAAACGGTGCTCGGTTCGCTTGTTAGTAGCCGCCAGTCGTGTGTGGCTCCATGAAAGAATGACCGACATCTTCGAGTGGCAATGCGAGTGGTATAACTTTTTACTGTCCGTTCGCTGAAACTCTCGCGCACACGCGGCTCGAAAATGAGCACTTTGCCGGCAGTCAACGGGCGAAAGTCGATCGTAAGGAGTATTCCCGCACTCCCCCAGGTATAAAGAGGGTAGGACGTTCCGCGTGACGTTCCACCCAAGTCGCAACTTGCTCAGATAACGTCTCGCGACTCCTCCACCGTTGAGTGCGTTTTGTGAAAGTTATAAGAGCACTTTCCTTGCACCGTCGTTCCGAGAAACGAAAAAAAAACTAATATATGTATAGAAAGAGGGAATTAATTGGGATTGAATTTTTTCCTTCTCGAATTTCCCAAAGGCAGCCATAATAATTTAGAAAATGTTTCAATTATTGAAATGAAACGAGCCTAAGAGATTTTAATCAATTTCTGTATTTATATTCAAGAAATGATATCTCGTACTGTAAAGCAGGAAATGCCGTCCAACTGAAATTTAATAACCGAAGGAAGCTTTTACAATCGAAATCTTGCAATCTTTCTATTAGATCAAGAATTTGCTCTCTGGATATTAAATTTCCGTCAAATATTTTGCACGGGATATTCCAGAGTTATTTGGTACATACGGAGAAGTTTTTAGTAGAATTCGCTATTTTCGAATCGCTTTTCTTATTTAGAGAGCCGCCAACTGTAAAAATAGTTACGGATGTAGGAATAACAACAGCAAAAAACCGAATAATTTTTAGAAGATTACGAACCTATCGCTCGAAATTTCGGGACGTATCGACCCTTCGAATATCGAGTCGAACTGGAGCATAGAATCGAGCTCCACGTGAAAGTAAAACGACGAGGAACTCGTAAACATCGCGTGCAGCTGATTTGAACTTGGTTTCCCTTTTTTTTTTTACTCCCTTTGGTTTGGGCCGAAGTTGTTCGATCGCGCGCACGATACGGAGGGTCCGAGGGCCCGAGACTAATAGGTTATGAGGCCCTTCCGTCGAAAGGGGGCACTGTGCTCGCGCGCGATACTTGATTCGTTCGAAAGCCGCGAGGTTTCGTTTCGTTTATGCGCCACTATACGGCTTCAAAAGCGGCACTGCGCGCGGTTAGTTTGTCATGAAGCGTGCGTTTGTCTCGACGCGAAGGGGCCCCTCTCCGTAGCGCCTTCCGGTAGCGCGATTCCTCAAAGAAAACATGAAAAGGAAGGACCAAAATCGCGTCTCGTTTGCTCGCTCCTTCGTAACGTGCGTGGTTCGTCGAAAAAAGAGTAGCGTGCTTTCGAGTTTGGCCGAGAGACGTAACAGTAGTGCTACACCGACTAGAGTCGCTGAATTATAAATTTGCAATTCAGCGATGCTGAATTATTTATCCCGGTGGTTTGCTGTCCGTCTTTTGTGAATTCAGGACATGGTTTTCGCGACGTGATAAATCCAAAGTGAAGGCGAACGTGCAGGCAAAGGGGTGAATGAAGAACTTCGTCATTCCGTGGCCAGGTAAATCTTCGATGAGACAGTCTCGGGCTTCCCTCCTATCCAATTTCGAGTTGGCCTCTCCCTCTAATTAGAATCGACCGGATTAAAATGCGTTCCGTTAATTGCCGTCTAGAACTAAAACCGCATGTGATGTAATTCCTATCGGAAGCTTTTTTCGACCTAATAGCGGCAATTTCGTTTTCTGTGGGATAAAAACCGATGTAGATTGCCCGGCGAATAAGGCTGTGACGGATTACGCTGTAGAGCGATTTAAAACAGGGATTTACCGAGAGAGAAAGAGAGAGAGAGAGAGAGGGGTTACATCGAAGGGATTTCAGTTGGGCACTCGGATACGAGTTATGATGCATTGTCTGGAAAAATAAGATCTCGGGAAATCCGAGAGGCTTGTATCCCGTCTTATCGTAATCGGACCAAAGATGTCTGCTTTCTCATTGGCATACACGAGGCGGCTATACGACATTGAATCAATAAACGAACGAGGGAGTAACTATGGTATTTGTTACGGCTTTGCGAAATTGCTTACCGTCAAGCTATGATACATCCTGAATTTCAAAATACCGCTCAACCGTGTGCATTATAATGAGCCATACATAGAAATTGCTCGACAAACGCCGGTACTCGTCGAGAGAGGCTCGAGGTCTCTCTCGTCCTTCTCGCTGCTCTCGAATAGCAATTATCGAAACAAGTGGTTACACGAAATTTTCGGCGTATATCATCGCGGATAAGTCGCTATTATTTAGCCGATCCGATACTTCAGATAATCGAAAGGCCGTCGTAATAAGAGAGGTCCAAACGATCTCTCAATTATTCGAATCCAATTATAGAGATCGGATGCGATCTACTAACCCCGATTAGTTAATTAAGTCCGACCTTCGCGAGACGAGAGAACCATGACCACGATTGTTTTACTTATTCCGTTTAATTGCTTTGGCCCGGGCCACTTTGTTGTTATCTCGAGGATCGCGGTAATGTGTCTTCTCCGTCCGACTCGATAAATAAGTACCTATAAAGTTCTGCTCTAAGACTGATTCCGCGGGGTAATACGCGACATCAGATCGGATCGAGATCGTATAATAAAGTCGAATAGGTAGCCATAATTCTCGAATCTTATAGAGAAAGAAATTAGGTCGAGATAGCCGCGTGGCAACTTCCGAAAATGAGATTTATTCGAACGAGGTATGAATTAATTCAGCGTTATTCTTTTGGTATACCTACAGCCGATTTACATCTCGGCGGCGCTAACTTCCTCCTCGATCGTCTCTGGAATGCTCCGATGCGCTGTTGGATTCTTCCAGGAATCTCCGTACCGATGGAAATTATGATTCCAGGCACAGACGCGGCCTCGAAGAGGTCGAAACTCGATGGGCGTTCCTTCGACGCCACCTCCTCTGCTAGCCAAAACGAGTAAAACCAGCCTCGGGCGCCTCTCTTATCATATTATTCACATTCCTACCCTTTTTCCTCTCAAAACAAAACAAAAACCAGCCGCTTTTCTCTTTTCCCCTTTTTTCTCAATGCTCTTTCGGAGTCGTTAGCCCCGCATATCGTTAACTCTTAATAACGTTGCGTTAAAAAATTTCAAAAAAAAAAAAATAATATTCAATTCATTGATATTTATGAAAATTCTTAATGAATATTCGAAGAAGTAGCGAGGCTATAATTAATTTTCTAGTTCGTGAATCAAAAATTGCAAGTCGGTAGTTCCCGTTTGACTTACAAGTAGCGCAAGAGCGTCCTTAACCGGCCCTATCAATTATTTCCTGCACTTGGCTCTCTATTGTTTTTATTATCGGCTGATCGGTTCTCGAAAACCATTGATTTTCTGGCTCGAAATTGTCGAACGGTCTCGATACCGAGCTCGAAGCGGCTAAGTACCAGGGGCGAACGTAGAAATTAGATTTTTGCACGTGTTATTTGTCGTGCTGGCTCGCTCCTCTCGCAGAGTTTCGCGCGATTCTTTTGGCGATGAAGCCGTAGGTTTCGGGAGCAGGGCTAGACATATAATTAGAGAAGAGGCGCGGGGGGGGGGGGAGAGAATCTCTCGTGAGAAAACGCGAGAGAGAACGATCGTGTATAATGGCCCCGGGTCACGGAACCCTCTTTTCGCATCGCCACCGCCAAACCACCGCGAGCTTGAGCTTCGCGGTATTAGGTTTTCAGGGTATTGTTTACACGCCGGACGAAGGGAGACCCTTCGTCTGTGTGTACCTTCAGGACCGAATACTTTTCACTCGGACCGGCTCCGTGACCGGACGTAACGTTTGCCGATATACATTCGCTTCGACGTAATTCGATACTCGATGATTGCACTGCGCGTAAATCCGTTTGCGCCTCTTCCCTTCCTGATTGATCTACGAGGAGCTTCCTCGCTGTGACACGTTATCCATATAGCCTTTCCGTACGCCCGAGTCTGTGCGTGGGAACGCGATTTTTGTGTATCGTCTATAAATATTTTCTAAAATCTCCAAAAACGTAGTATAACGTCAGTCGAGTATTTATACGCTGCGTTTATTGCGCAAAAATTGTTACGAAACGGCGCTTCATCTCTCGAAATTGCAATCTGAAATTCGTTCCCTCGCTTTATTTTCGAAATATCGCTGCGGTTGTTGTTTCCGCTGCATCCCCGTGCAATTTAAACACTTTACGTTACAACAAAAATAACGACGCTCATGTTATTATATGAATTTACAACACGATGTATAATTTATTCAACGTCCGAAATTCTTACACATTGCGTATGGTGACACGCGCGCGTACGATACATTTCTCTTCCTGTTGCAGAAAATGCAGACGAAGAACGTGAACCAAACTCCGAATCGGCAGGTGAGTTTCTTGTATAAAAAAGAAGAAAAGCTGTACGGGGGCAAACGACGAGAATAATACTAACTCGACTGGTTGAAATGTTTGTTGCAGAAAGGGCAGACCGACTACGTGACTGGAAGTAAGAGAGCCCCTAGTTCACGAACTCGTCTACGTCTTGTATCTACACCGCTATCTTCTTTTCTTTTCGGGCGCAAACTGAGCGAGAATTTTCACTCTCGAGTTTTCAACTTTTGTCGCACCTGACCTGAAAAACCGAGAGAACGGTGCTCGCGACGAGAGCCTAGGCGCAGGCTGTTTTAAGCGCGTAAGCTCGAATCTCGTCGATCGCGCGGCGACGCTTTTACGAATATTCCGATCGGCGCTGATAAGATATAGGCCTCGGCCCTCCTCCACCTATAGAGTCGTATATATCGAGGAATTTCGGAATGAGCAAAGCGTCTCGCGTCGTATATGACTACCGCACGGGTACGGTGATTTCGCGTTCTCAGCATCCTTCGGATTCCTCGTTTCCATAAACCCCTCGTCGCCTCGTCCTACTCTCTTTTGCCGTCCCTCTCAACCCCCTTTCTGGCCCAGGGTCGAGTGGAAAGCATTCTCTCACTCTCTCTCTCTCCCTCTTTTTCTCTCACCATCTCGAATTATTACCTCCAGGCGAACCCGGAGATCTCGAAAAATATGTGGAGAAAATTGCTCGAGAGCGGATCGTTCGTTAATCGTCGCTGTTATTCGTTTGCTAAATTGGCCCTAACGAGAGATTCGCTTTTCCTCCTCGCTCGAGAAAAATTTCCTACGCGCTAATGCGATTTGAGTCATTCAATCAGGCGCGGAAGAAGATCTTGGTTTCCGTGATCTCTGAATTGGTTTTATTCATTCTCATGCGCGATGGGGGAGGAGTTGAATATCTTTGTATCTTTCCGTCCAATTGCAGTTAATTTTTGAAATCGCTAAATGGCAAATTAGACGAGATTGAAGAAACTTGCCGGCAAAATAGTTAAAATTATCAATTAATCGATAGACAATTTAACGAGTTATTCTGTATCGCGGATGATACATACTCCTGATAAAAAATGATCAAAGTTGCGATCTATATGATCGATCGATCTCGGGGTTGGTCGATAAAACAGGCTGCTCGACCGGTGCCTCGTCTCGATCTCGCGAGAGGAAGGTGAATCACGCGGCAAAGACGCTACTTGGAATGAGGGAACGTGCCTCGCGAGGTTCGCTCGTGGATGGCGCGAGTGGAGTGAGAGCCGGCTGGCTTCGCCTCTCTCCTTCTCTTCTCTCTTCGTCTCTCTGTCTCTCTTTCTCTCTCCGGACGCCCACCTGGCATCTCACCTTAGGCGCACCGTGTACACGTCCGTCTCACGATCGGTGTACAGCCGCCGCGTCGGTTCGCGATCGAGGCTCGCGTGTGCTGCTCTGCTCGTACACGAGCGCCGCGGTATTCCTCGCTTGGCTCTCGAACAAAACGACCATCTCGATATCCTCCGTGGCCGAGATCGGGCGTCGGGCTCGATAATAGAGATCGAGATCGGACGAGGACGCGCGAGAGTGTGGCACGCACACGGTTCGTCGCGGTGTGCGTGCAATTTCGCCCGTCGCGGGATTTCATCCTCGAAGGTGCGAGCCTCCCGTTCGGTTTCGAAACGACGTGAGAGAGTCGATCGCGCGCAAAGCCGCCGAGAATGGTTTTGTCTCGTTCGACGTGCCGTGTGTGAACCATTGTCGTGGGCGAACGAGCGCGCGGGAGAAAATTCTTAACGAGAATTCGGTGAACTCGATGTAGGAAAGCGCTGTGCGTCGAATCTCTTCATGTGTGCCTCGTTCTCGGGACAGTGAAAAATAAAAGATACGAGACGTCGAATCGAGCCCGCGCGAGGAATAACAAAACGGTCCTCGTACGCGAATAGCCGCGTGATAACGTCAAAGGTCCGTAATCTCTGGGATTTGGAATTTCTCTCTCTCTCTCTCTCTCTCTCTCTCTCTCTTTCCCTTATCCTGTGTCCCTTTATATGTACACCCCGGCGTGTGTGATATCTGTGCACGAGTGCATCTCTGTGTGCGCGCGCGAGTGCGCCTCCTCTTCCTTCAAGTGGCAGAGCGCGATCGCATCGTGGGAGGAACGCACGGACGCCTCCACCTGCCGCTGGAAAATCGTGCCGGCTCGTCGTTTCCTGCGTGCACCACGTACGATTCTCGAGAGGTGAGAATACTCGGGGAAATATTACGCGCGTATAAGAACGCACTCGAAAAGGTCTTCTGCCCCCGCGTTGGAAGGAAAATCGATAAAAATGGCATGAATTTCTCATTCCCTCTCGTATAAATCGGATATTTTAACGATAATAAATATAAGATGAGCGAAACGTATTCCACGCGAACGATGAATAAAAATGTTATATTTTTTGTATACCCCCTCTTTAAAATTTAATCAACTTTCAATGAAAATTCACTCGAAAGATTCGCAAAATCTGTTCAATAATTAAAGTAGGAAAATTAAGATAAGCGTAAAAAATTGTCCAATAAAGTTGGCTAATGGCGTTAGTCGTATTTGCGAGTGGTATCGTCAAAACTCGCTTATATAATCGATCGATGTTTCGATAAATGGTAAAAATGGCTGCCAAAATTGAATTTTTTTCCAATTAACCAGCCAATTTACGTTATTTTATTAGCCGTGTTGTTGGTGTGTTGTTCACCGGAAAATGAATAAAATTGCAACCGACTCGTTTTCAAACAGAGTATGCATAAAATTGGTCCGATTCAACATGTGGATCGTGAGAACTGAGGTAAAAGAAACTCGATTGGTGTTTTTCAAAATCTCGCATTATTTATCGATAACACCCCGAAGCCGTACAAAATCGGAATCCGAAAAAGAACGATCGGACGGGGAATAAAAAAAGGATTGTAATGCAAATCACGTGAATAAAGTAGTAGTCGCGGATTCCAAGAATACGCGAACAACCAGAGGCGAATGAACCCCGCTCTTGCGCTTATAATACATGCCTATGCGCAGGCCTTTATAATTCTGCACGTGCACGCACCTGCAATTACTTAAGAACGAAACGTCCTTCATTACGTCTTTAAATTTGCTCCTTTTTATACCTCGAGCGATTTTTCACTCGAATGATGCATTTACGCCGTATCGGTGCTCAATGGAGAAAAATATAATTCGACTATGGGGTACGAAAAATTCGCGTTCGCCAATTTGCCGGAAACGCGATACACGAGCCGCGAGATCACGTATCGGCTCAATCGAGCGGAGTAAATAGCGCGTTGCGATACGCCACGCGAATCGTTTGAAATCTCGGCGAACGTGACTGTCGTGGTGCACTTGTTTTCCAACTTTATTTGACGTTTAGGCAAATCGGGTCGAGAGATCGGGTGCGACGCGATTCTCGATAGGCGAATCGGAGAGAATCGAATTTATAGCCCAAAGAATTTTAATTGTACCGCGTAGATACCTAATTCTCGTCTGAGAGGGAATTCCCGCAGACGGCGTAGTTCGGTATTTTTAATTATGCCTCCGATGATTTCGTTAATTATATTTGATTGATGAAGCGTGAAATTCCACAGCGATACGTATAACAACGAATACGCTCGATCATAATGACTCGTAATTAGCGAACACAGAAAGTATCTGTAGGAGATACTTTCTAAGGGTTTCAAAGGAGTAAGAGGAAACCGTTCGAAAATAACTCTCTCGTATCGGAGCTCCTGAAAAACGAGCTAACGTATCGTTAACTCGAGATTTATTCGAAACGTACGAATTTGAATAATCCCTCGAATTGCCAGGAGCGTTGCCTGTAATTTTGGCTCTACTATTATAATTCATACGAGAGAAATATCGGACAGATTAAATCATGACGTTCCGATGATAGCGACTATAGCGCTGTCGTAACGGTTTGAATCTATAACGATGATTATATCGTCGAAATCGGTACATATTTCACTTTGACTCGGTACCCGTTAGATTCAGCTTACTAGATGAGATTTTTTGCGCGAGGATTATTAAACACAGCTATGCGCTACTGTCGTTAAACCACTGGAATCCGTGCCAATGTTTCACTGGCCCAATAATAAACTTAGATTATAATACCCGTTTTTCTCTCAGCTTTCAAATTCGACGAATACCTCGAAAACCGTCGATCCTTCCTTTGTGTTGTCGATCACCATTTTCATGCTAATTGGGCAAACGCGAAATATAATCGCGCGCATGTATTCTTTTAATTATAGCACACAACGGCGCCAATTACGTATAAAGTTCCCATTTATTGCAACGAGACAGACTCCTAATAGAAACGGCATGAGAAATTATGCTCCGCGTTCGTAAAGATAAGAAGAAAGGCAGACGGGCGAAAAAATATGGTACTCTCGAGTCGGCCAGATGATTGGACACCAAAGAACCAAACGAATTAATAGACCCGTAATTTTCTGCCGACTCTCGCCGTCCAATACAACGCGAACTCTTTATCTTGTTAAACTCAGGATGCGTTCGACTCGACGAGTATTTATTGGTTCGCTGTCGCGAAAACGATATAAGTACCTACGTGTATCGAAAAAGACGAAATTCTCTCGATCGCAGTGTTGTAGCGATTTCCGATCAAAATAGAGCGTGTCCAAATGAAAACAGAAATTCGTTAAAAATTCTAGATCTAGTTCACGTAACGTGCACTTAATTGCATTAATTGGAAATACGTCAACGATATAAATTCGCTCTGTACTCGAAAGGAGGATGAGTCGTATCGATTATTTATTTTAATTAGCTGTGAAATTAATCTATCGTATTTAATTAACAATTATATCAATAAATGCTCCATTCTCCGGTTTCCTACTGGAAACGAGAGTGGAGATAATCGCGAATTTCGAAATTTCTCGCGAGGCGAAAAAACATCGAGATTGACCGACTTCTCCCGATCTCGTCATTAACGAAAAGGCATATTTTACGACGTGGTGTATAAGGACGAGGAACCTGCTGACTTACATATATCGTTAAAGGCGAACGTAGCGGGACCGCGAAGATGAGCGAACGCTTTCGCATTCTTACACTATTTATACCGAGGTGAGGCTCGCTCGGATCCCTCCTATTCTGAATATCTAGACTGAGATATAGACGCTCCCTGTATGTCGTCACAGTACAGTTAGCTTTCGAGCCGCGGTATATGGACGCGACAGGTGCTCGTACCGTTCAAGGTGCTCGGTTCAACGCGTCATGTGAGAGGAAAAAAAATACAACATGCGCGGAAAGTAAGATCTGTGTATGGCACGAAATGAAATATATCTCGAAAGATTCCGAATATTTAAGTACACGTCCTGACGTATGAGTTTCATTCAATTCCAAGTCGGACCTATAGTTTCACTTCCGTTTTGTTTTGATTTAAATTTGACCCGATTTCAAACAACGATGACATTTTTCCATCGATAGCAGACGAATTGAAACCTGCGAATCGAACATTAATTCATACGGCAATTAACGCTCGCGGAAGTTGCTTAGGCGCGGTACAGCGACTTGCGAAACTTGGAATACTTTAATTAGTTGAATTCGTAGCCCCGGTCGGTGGCTCGGAAGCTCACGGATCCATTAACGGCTCCTGCCGTTCGAATTTCTCCTAATTGAACAGCCGCGGATACATATACGGCTCTTCGCTCACTCCTCTCTCTCTCTCTCCCTCGCTACCTCTATATCGTGATAAAATCGTAACGCGCTCTCGAGACGTCTTAATTCGACTGGCAAGTTGGAAACATTCGAGCACACGGAATAGCTCTCTCGCGTGTTTAACCATTCCGGCGAACGGAAAAACCCGTTAAAGAAAAAATTGTAGCAAAGTGGGGAATACGCCGAGCGGGAAATAGAAAAAGTTCCCCGCGATGGATTAGTATCGCCCGGGTGACAAACTCATCAGTGTGAAAATGACATTCCACCGAAATTGAGAAGGTTCGCTTTCCGCGAGAACGAGCGAGCAGTAAAAAAGTTTTGACGCGAGAGCTTTTAATTTGTCCTTAGAAGGAGCTGGAGGATCGAGCGCGCGAACGCGACGAATTTACAACCGCTCCGTTCGCGCATAACGACGTACCTAGAGGTTCTCTCGAGGTGCGTATATGTATACTACATCTGTCAGCCGTAAGCGCGGGCACTTTACACGGAATTACATCGATACTCTTCTACACTGTCCCCGAGCTCGATCGTTTCTTCAAAAATAATTTTCGCCCCGGCACCAAAGTGTCGCGTGGAAATTGTGATCACAAATTCGAGTTGAGATTACTCGAAGAGAAGGGAGGAAAGGTACGGGGATACAAAAAAAACGAGGGGTGAAATCAAATTGGCAATATCGGCGAAGTTTTCGCCGAGAAATTTTCAGAGTGGCTCGCTCTCCGCTCTCGCGACCGGATTTATATTCTCGTGAGCGCGGAGAGCCGTAAGGACGAGAGGGAGCTCACTCGCGAAGAGTTTTAAGACGAGCAAGGACGCTCGGTGGCGTGGAGTACAACGGAATGAAAACCTTCGGTGAAACTAGTCGCCCGACAAAAACTAGACGCCATTCAGCTCTCGCGCGCGTGCAACGATCCGCACCTCCCCTCGTCCCCGCTCCACTCCACTTACCCCCTTCGATCTCGGTGGGATCGCACGCGAAGGGTTCGGGTAAGACGTAATAGGAGCAAATAAGACGGAAAGAGGGCTGGAGGGAGCCAAACAGGATGGGCTCGATATACCTCCGAGCGATAAGGAACGATCGCAGCATCGCTCCGCTGTCCTTAAGGTTTTCTCATCGAGCATTCATCCATTACGAATATTTTTAATCGATAAGACCGATCGATCCCGTCCAAACAAATTATCGCTCGTGCCCGAGTTCGAATGACAAACCTCGCGAGCGTGCTTCGTTGAGCGATGAGGATGAAATAACGATTGTGAAATGTGATATCTTGAATAACGATCATTTATACGTATTTATAATAGTTTAACTAGATATTCCGAAAGAATAATTTTAACCCACACTCAATTCGCCCTTCAGAAACAGAATCAATTTTGATTTTATCAACTCTACATTTTGTTCTGGATATAAATTGAAACTGGAAAGGTTTACACAAAAAGTGAGTAGAAATGAAAAATCGTTTATTTCACCTTCGCCGCTCGGCACATAAAGACCTATCAATCAGCGCCCAGCAGTCGACTTTTCTTTATCGGTTTCGCCCGTTTAAGCGGTTAAATCGGCCCCGCGGAATGTCACGGTGTACCCTCGCGTAAGCGAATCACGCGCGTTTGCACACGTGCAAAATGGTGTACATTTGCCCGGTCTTGCACAAAAGCGCAATCGTCCTCGTAGTCGCGCGACCCGTCCTGCGAGGTAATGGTAATGTCGGGTGATTACACTGCATCTTTATTCTTTATCGTTACGACCTCGCGAAGGCGCAATTTGCGCGAAGGTGAAAAAGGAGAGATCTAACTTCTTACCTTTTCCTCTCTATTTTTCTTCCGCTCGCGAGGCGTCGCGCCGTCGTTTAATTTCCATCCCGTGGCACGCCTCGATCCAATCATCGACGAGAAAGGTTGCCCCGAGTTGGTATCTAGATTGAGAAAAATTTTGTCGAATCAGCTACAACTTCGCTTTTATACACTGTCAAAATTGTGTACCGACGTATTGAGAAAAAACTGATTTGCTCGAACCCTGAAGGTGAACCGATATATTGGCTCTGTATTAAAATTCAATTTTTCAGTCAAATTTATATTCTAATAAATATACAAATCCGAAAGGAGAATGTATTGAATTGACTAAATTATTATCCAGAATAAATATAATGTTACCCCATTTATACAAACATTTATTCCATTCGATGATCGAAATATTCCGTTCGACGTTTACACATAAATATCCTCGGTTAATTGTTTTTTCTTTTTCGTTTTATTTCGCCAAAATATTGTTCCACAGGCAACACGAGATTTTCAAATAAACATCAAATTAATTCGACAAATTTTTCTCGTGCTATACTTTTTATCGGATTCGAACAAACATTTCGATACAAAACACGAGAGAGTGGGACGGAAGTGTCCACGTGTTCGGCTTGCGGTAACGCGAAACGGGGGGGTTGATCTTGACCGAGGGTGACGAACCGAAATCGCGCAAGAAAACAGGCTCGTGAGAAAATACGTTGAGGAAGTGTCCTGATCTCGCAAGCGTGTCTTAGAAATAGTAGGTGGCTAGCGCACCCCGTGTGTATTCCTCGCGCATTATCTCCATCTCTTTCTTTCTCTTAGCCTGATCAACCATGCGTGCTTCCAGGTGCTACGAACGGAGCAGGTGAACCGCTCGTTCTAACGCTCGAAATCACGTTTCTTAATTCCTTCCTTTATTCCGGCGTGTATGACGTACGACGACGTAGTTTTGTCGAAACAAATGAATTTAACGAGTAACGTTAAATCAAAGTCAGATTTGACATTGAAGCTAATTGAAAATGGCAGTAAAAAGGGCTACACCGATATTTACTTTTGACTCGAAATTCTGATATTTATCGACGTTTTCGTGAACGCATCAGATTCACTATCGGAGAACACACACGCAGAGTAGAAGAAAAAAAAAACAATTCACTAGACGGAAATACGCGAAAGAACTTTTGCGTTAAAAACTTGGCAATCTCTCTATCATCTGTCATTCCGGGACACCCTATATAGCAGACCCGTCTCGAGCGAATATCATTCGACGTGAACTTTTTTGTACGACTCTCTGAAAGTTTGCGCGAACGAGTATCGTGTGTGTACATACGTAAGTAAACGGTGAATCGTTATGGCTCGGAAAGGAAGGCTGCATCGGCAATTAAACAGCGAAACGGTAGATGAACGCGCGCGCGCGCTCCGGGAGCCCTGAGAGAGTAGATTTGAAGAAACCAGGCGAAAGAGGGGGAGGGCGAGCGAGAGGATTGCTGTAGCGGATGGACAGTGCGGGCGGACTCGCAGCGTGCGGTTAATCGATCTCGCGACCTCGATTCGAATCCCGATGGAGTCATAAATAGATTTCGAGTATTACTTTTACGACTCGAGTCGAATATAAGCATGTAGCTTTGTTTCCAACTTACAATCATCAGACATAATCCTATCTGTATCCTAAAAATGTTCGAGCTTATATTGTGTACTATTTTTTGGTTTAGGGAAGTAATCAGGCGAGAGAAGACATTAGGGCGAAGCGATTGGAATCAGGTTGACGAACTGATCGATACTAATTGAACCGTTTAAAACCGAATCAATGCTACCAATTCTAGAGCAAGAGAGGAATCAGGGTGGAAGGATTGAAATTTGGTGGAAGAATCGGATTCGTTAAATCCATCAATACAAAACAATGCAACTATGTAGAGGTATTATGGATTCCGGACGAAGAAAAGAATCGGGGTAAAGAGATTAAAATTAGATCGAAGAATAAAATTCGGTATTCCGCAACAGAAAATTTACGCGATTTATTCGTTAAGAGGAAAAATTTTCCCAGGGGAGTAATTGAACGAACGTGCGAATATTTTTCACGGCGAGGCGTTGAAACTCAATCAGCTCGTTGCCGTCCGTATTTGATCCTCGCGACAACGTGAATTAGACGTACGATATACGGGAGCGGCATTTAATCGTGCCATGAGCGGAACAATGAATCAAATACGGCATATTGTCATTCGCTAATTGCATCAGCGACAGCTGACACGATCGATTTTGGTGGACACAAAGGCCGCGCGAACGCCTTGAATCGGGATGCGAGATCGTGAAATGCGCGCGATTGATTCGTTATGTATGTATAACATTCGTAGAGGGTGTCCCAAAATAATCAGATTCGTACGAATTGTTCGAAGAATAATCGAAATGTCGAGAATATTTTCAGTTCGATTTGGGTGATTTATTCAATATCGGTGCGAAAGGGTATCCGATTCGTTGCCAAGACACGCGCTTTATTCAAATCTCCGAGTTCGGGAAATGGCCGCTGTCGTTCGGGAACACCGCGTATAGAAATCGGATCGTTCGTACTTTGGAATCGGGCCAAATTTAATTAAGACGATCGAAAATTATCGTAATGGCAGAACGAGCCGGTGAAAAGGCAATCGCGGCGCCATCGTCTCGCTCGCTCAAGTGCAATCGCGATTTCTCTTTTCGCTCGAGATCACCTCGTTGTCGTGAATCGAATCTCGACAGGGCAACCTTCTCGGTTACCGGTAGTGTCAGTGTCGGCGTGGACCTTTTGGTTTATACACTCGCTATCGTTTATCAACTTCTGACATTTCATTTTATCCAATAATTATCTCACTGCAACCGGAATCGAGAAAAAAGAGCACACTGAATTGTTAAAGAGTAGCGGCATTCGATTAGAAACTGAGAATTTCTCGACTTCGATACAAACCTCTGTATCGATTCTCGAATCTGAGTAGGAAATTATTAGGTCGCTGCAATCGAATTTTATTTCGAGACTGTCGAAAATTGTGAGGGTCGAGGAACGGATGCTGCCGAGGAGAGCACAATTACTCATCCGCTCGTCGACGCAGGTCGACACTCACCGTCTGGGATCGTCGCATAAATTTACGTTTTCGCTTGTTCGCCTTATGTTCGACTCTTCCCGCGTGTGTGTCCCCCATGTTTTTCATCCCCTCTCAAGCTCGCTCCTCGCGCTCCAACTCGAGCTGGCTCCTTATTCTCGTAGCGGTCTCGGCTCGGTTCTCCCTCCGCGCGGGTAATGACTCCCCCCGCGCGGGCCGGCCTGGTGGGACGATATACCGGAAGCGGACTCAGAATGGCGGAACAAGACGTTCACTCAATGGAAAGTTTAAGTTCTTTCAGTATACTCGCGGTGTCTCGACGGAGCTCGAGCCGCTCGCTCCCCGGCTCTCTCGCGCGCCCGCCCAATCCGATGTATCGTCGTTTGCATGCGCGTTTCGTTAACATACGAAATTTTCTCCTCACGGAGTGTGTCAACGGGAATAGTTAACGAGTGCCGGCTGAAAAATTCAGTGAGCAATTTCGCGCAAACGAGCAGCGAAAAACGTAACGACGATTTCGTTACACTCGCGCGAGGATTTTTTGTATCACCTTCAAATGCGAGAGTAAATATCACGTGAAAAAAGAAGGGAGAGAAGAGAGAAAAAGGAAAGGTCGAGTGAAATTCGCGAAAAAGAAAGGAGGGGGAACGAGGTGAATTTTCGCGAAGTGCTCGTAGAAAAATTGTAAACGAGAAAACTCGCCCGAGGTGGTGCAACGTACCTCCTGGCGTTCCGCGCGCCGTGGAAAGCTCGCATGGTTCGGTGAATTCCCGCTCACCCGCGAGAGAGCACGTGCGTGTGCTCGTTCCGCGAAGAAAGTACCGAAGAAGGAAGGATCTAATTGGCATTGTTGTACCCGGCATAGACCTAACCGGGATCGATCCGTATACAAGAGGGCTTTCTTGCGAAGCGTTTAGTCCGGAACTCGATAAGAACTACGGGCGGAAAAAAATTTCGCGCACTCTGACGTGTCTGACGATGAGTCAAGTCAGTCCGTATTCAGTCCCGTACAAAACCTGAACTTGTACTCGATACTATTTCGATACCGAGCTGACGAATTTTTACCAAACCGTTGCTTCCAAAACTACGATACGCGCGAACGGACTCTCCGAGTGCAATGACGCGACAATCAGTGTCGAGTTTGTATTCTACCAGGGAATTGTGGATAGTCGTATAAAGGGGTCAAGGTAGCCGAAAGGGAAACGCCGGTGGGATTGGTCGTGTTTATGAAAGTATTCTTCAGAGATGGTCAGCCAACACGCGATGGCCACCACCGTTCGCAAAGTCAAGCAGGAGAATCGTCTGAGGCGACAGAATCAGTGCCAAGGTATACAGTGTGGCAGTGTGCGCATATATTTGCTCGTTTCGATCAGCCTGTATATATACGCGAGTCCGTTTCGAGTGCCCTCGAGTGGAAAAACCGAACGTCCATGCGGCACGCGAACCGTTTCGCCGTGCATCCTGCGATTCCGCCTCGTCTCTCTTTCTCGGGGGAGCCCGGCCGTTTTTTACACATCTATCTTTCCACCTATCCTCCTCGGTACCTCCCCCGTTCGTCATGGCTCGCGAACTCGCTCGATTAATATCCACGAGATTTTTTTCCCTATACGCCCACGAGTATGAAATTGACGTTATGCCTTCTTCCGCGAGAGCCTCCGAGCCGGAATTGAAGCCCGAGGGGTTGAGAATTAGATTTTATACTCGCGTTTCGCTCGATAATAACGGGACTTGAGAGCCAACGAGTGAAATTTTTAATTTTCATTAATACATGAAGCGGTTTCGACCTTTTTCGAAAATATTGCTGATTTTTATTTTTCAGCACATCGACAGTTATTCGTGTAAATATTGATTCTGAATCAAACAATGAAAATGATGAGATTAATGTCACAGTAGTTTGTTTTGAATCGTAAATTCAAAATATTCGGGTTTTCACTGTCCAACGCATGTGACGAAATGTAAGAAGATTATCAAAACGAATCCAATAATTTGTGACGAATGTAACGTTAATTTCAATTTCGGTTCAACTGTTAAATATAGATGATTGCACATCGATATTTGATATTCGTGAACAATGTTTGAAAATCATTTGAGAAATAAATTATAGCTTAAAGAGGTATAATCTGTTTTTCTGAATAATGAATCGTATTGCAGATGAAGAAGGACCATACAAACCCGTCCCACCGCCGAAACCGGTACCAAACAATCAAAAAAACCTACAGAACGGTCACGCCGAGGAGATAGCCGTCGTCGGCCAGCAGCAACAGCAACACCAGCAGCAGCAGCAACAGCAGTATTTGGGTGCCCTTGACGCGCATCACCAGCCCCAAGACGGTCAAGTTCGCTCTTCCGGTCTGCACTACGCGCCGGAATACAGGATGCCGCCGTTGTACGGCGACGAGCAGGCCTCGAGTCACGCTCAACAGGCGGCGAACCTACAGACACATAGCAGCAAGTTTCCCGTACGTGACACCCCCACCTTCTATTCTTCCTCGACTTCTTTCCTCCAACTCTCGATGTCTAGCTTGCCTCCGTCACTCGCGATAATTAAAATTGAAAGGCATGAAGGAGCCCAGCAGGATACTTTTTAATCAAGTCTCGATGAACCTTTTTTCGTTTCAAAACAGTATTGAGAAATAACGGTACGCTCGGAGAAATTTTTGCTTTTCGTTATTTTTCAATAGACATTGTTTTCGGTAGAAAAGAAAAACTAAGCTGATTCATCTAATCCAAGACATTTCACCAGAAAATTAGTTATCGTGGCTAATCTGCTATTCGTCCTGACGTAGCAGGAGCAATAAATTTCTCTCGGCTCGTGGGAATACAAATTTGGAAAACTTTAAGAATATTAAAATACATCGGAGCTAAACCGTAATTGTTTTTCTCGCGCCGTTTCGCCATTCGATATGTCTAAGTGCTCTCGTAAAGAGAGCTTTTACGATCGAGGAGAAAAAAAAATGCATACGGTAAGAAGGGATGGGAAATGTAAACTAGTAAAAATAAAGATGCGGAACGATGAGCTCGGTAAGAAAAATAATGCGGGAGACAGCAGTGAAAATTAAAAGCTGAAAAAATGGCAGGAATAAAACGGGCTACGTGGGCGAGGTGAGAGAGAGAGAGAGAGAGAGAGAGAGAGAGAGGATCGCGTCATGGTGTGGTAGGTTAATTAACGAGAAACACACAGGAGAGTACGATGACTTCGTCAGTCCCTTTATCCTCGGCCGTTCATCTGACCGTGTTGCCGCTAATTGCGAAAACGTATACGCGAGTCACGGGCAAGTTTCGCGACGAGCGCAGACACTCGGCGCGTTTATGCATAATCATACATACGTGTACGTAAGGAGCGCCAAGGGATCGGGGAACGTTTGTTCGCGTTGCGAATTTTACGGCCGGCGCATAATGTTTCTAGTTTTCCGCGAAAACATCGTTCTCTTTTTTTTTCTTCTGCACAATACTCGAGTGTAATTGATCGCGTTGAACATCTAAAGGGAACAAAGAGTGCGTTACACGGGACTAGCCTCGTTAAAAACGAATCAATTCAAATCACTTTGGGCAATTACTCGATGCAACGAAAACGCAGGAAAGAGCGAGCTGCACGGTGCGAGAAGATTAAGTGACTTGCAGGAATGGTTTAATCGGGAACGCGCTTTCACGCTTAGAAACGTTTTTGGTATGGTTCGTCTAATGTGTTTTACCGCCTCTAATAACGCAGACTATGCCGGTTGTACGTGAGCCATCCCCGTCGTTAAGATAATTTCGCCATTGGCTTTAATGCACTTTGCCAGTGCACTAGCGAAACTAAGTTAAAACCCATGAAAGAACTCTCGCCCGCGAAATCGAACGGTGAAAAGTTCGAGTAAGGGCGAGCTGATATTAAATTCGAAACGGGAAGCAACCTTCAATGTCGCTCCATTTAAAAATTCCACCGTAAATTCGTCCCCCGGAGTTGACAAATCCAATATACCCCTTTTTATAAAACTTTTTTCTCAGATTGCAATGGATTATGAAAAACTCGCTCGGTAGCATAAATCCAGCGCTAAAAGATATTCATCAGTTGTAATTTTCGTTTAAAACGAGATTTAAATGTCTTCCGTCGAGTACAAGCACGCGTTGCTGGCTTTTTTCATTACAGGAGTATAAATTAAAAACACAACTTCGGGTGAATTGTAATACGATACAACGTTGGTTAAAAATTACTCCGAAAGAGAACATGAATAGCAATCGTTCGGATTGCGTTATCCCGAAATTAGGTAAGGAACGAAGAACGAATTACATCAACCGGTGGCATTATCTCCGGACGTATTTGGTTATTCTTACACAGAGCGCGTCGTTCCGTTATCGGGATCGCCGCGGCTCGTTCCTTTTATTGCGAGCATCGTGGATTTTTCGTGAGAAAAAAGTTACGTCGGACGTGTGTAAGTGTGTAAAAAAGAATAAAAAGTTTTCTCGTTACCGCGTCGATGTACAATATATAATGTATAACACTCGGGCAAGGTAGTTTCCAGGTCGCGAGGGTGTATACGGAGAGAGAGAGTGAGGAAACTATCGTGCGTGCGTATTGGCTTCGTTCGGTGAAATCTTTGGCAACACACACGGTTCGTTGTACGAGCGCCGAGCGAGCGAGGAGCCTCGTTACGCCTCTTGGGAAGTTTCTCAGCGGTGAGAGACGCACAAAGGGGTACACGCGGGACCGTCCGCATATACCGTTCGCCGGAAGCACGTGTAGCCATATCACTCGGGTACCCGCAACACTTTTCCCCGTGAAATTCGCGCGAGCGAACCACTCATAAAGATGACGACACCCGCAGGTTCCCTTTTGTCGTTCTCTGCTTCGTTGACCCACTAAACAATTTGCATAAATTAAAATGCTTCATTTCCATTCCTACGCGGAAAATAAAATTAAGAGTTGGATCGGTTGAATATTCATCTCGCTGGGTTGGAGCTAAATATTGCGTTAAATCGAACAATTTTCCATTTTAATAAACTGTACCGACAAATTGAACAACCGGGAGAGTTATCAAAACTTTTATTACCACACCGAAATGAGAAAGATAACGGTTGATTAAGGAAAATTTTTTCGAGCGTGAACAAAAGATGTAGATATTCGAATTAAACAATTTTTATTTTCCGCTTATCCGATATCTTTGCTTTTCAATTTCGTTCTATACAGTCAATGTACTTCTTTACATTTTTCGCTGCGGGGAGTTTGGCGAAACGAGGAAAATCGATCGGGACGAGATACGATCTGCATTCGATGCCGTTCCCTACTCGCATTGGCTCCTTCTCGTGGCGCACGGATCTTTGAACTCGTTCAACTTCATCCTACTCGCCGTTCTATCTTAATTCAAATCTCTCGTCTATTTTTATACGTCATGCGTATCAAACCGAGACGGTCAATCTCGTTAGCGGGCGCACGCGCGAAACGTAATTAGCCCTACCGTTCGTTGCATTTTCCACATTTATATATCCACTTATGCAACAATCGACCGGCTCGAAAGGATTCGCTTGTTAAGAGAAAAAAAAACGAACCCTTACGAAATCATTGACTACGCGTGAAAATAATGATGCAATTTTCTCGACTAGGCGTTCTACGATTCCTTTTTTTTTGCCGGTTCGCTTATAAGGACGATCTTTGTAACGCATCGCTCTCGCCAAGTATCGAGGCTGCATAATCGTAGCGAGCTTGCTCGCCATACGACAGTTAAATACTCTTATTATATACTTTTTCTCCCTACACTCGTAGTGGTAACCCGTTTCATCACGCTAGTTATCCTTCGGTCTCTCCCAGCTCGCGACACCGGCTCTGCACCGGCGCGGTTCGGGTTCTTTGACATCGAACGATGCGCTCCGCTCTGCGTATTCGCAGAATCATTACGCGTCTCCGAGTCGACGGATAAATATTGATTCGGAGCCTCCCAATCCGATCCTAACTTTCTTCGCGTGTATCGAGCCTGGACCTCGATCTCGAGCCGGTATATTTGTTATTAATTAGCCTACTTCAAGGATGCACGGTGTACAGTCAGTGAAAGAACTTTGAGTTTCCACTTGTTTGGAAAAAAGTTTCTCCGCGTGAAAATAGTGATACGAAATTGTATTATTTAATACCAGATTTACGGACTGAGCCAACTTGACTCGTTTAAAATTCTTTCGAAAACAAAGTTTATACATATGTAAAAAATGTTTTCCATGAAGTTGTTAATAATAAATCTTTTATTTCCATTTAGTTGGACCGGTTTCTTTTTTCGCAAAAAACTTCAATTCTGTTGTATGAGTTAAAAAATAGATATAAACACCTGTAAATTTAGTGTTAATATCCTTCTGAAGAATTGCAGCAATTTTCGTATTATTGATTAAACTCTCACGCATCCTCGATCTAAATTAGCGCTAATTTGATTTCACTTTGAATGGCCCACCGATGGCCTCGAAAACTGAAAGCAAAACATTGTATGTGGATTCAGACTCTGTAATTTAGCTGTACTCGTTCTTCGCTCGACTACATTTGACGAATATGCATATTTTTGAATAATGTGTTTTCACTTTTATCTAGATCGAACGCGAGGTGGTTCTGTCGTCGACAGACAAGAATTCCAAGATTCCCATTCTCCACGAATACAAGCAGCGCACTGCCGGAAGAGTCGCAATCGCACCGGATGCACCTATCAAGCAGCAGGCCTGGGTTCAAGAGGTGAAAAGAGTTTCTTTAATTACAAACCAGCGAGTGACAAGTGTCGCTCGTCGTCCCGATACTATCTCTTCTCACAATTGGACGAATTTCACAAGACGAGTACCGAATAACGAGAATAGGAAAACCGAGTCTCGTGACAGAGTATCGTTTGCTCAACAAGATTTTTCGCGTCGCATACAAATCCCTAACTACTAATTACCTTGGGCTTAACTACTTCGGGAGATTTGTAGTCATGAGGAATTTCCTGAAAATGCTACCTGCATTTACTTCTTTGTCCAACAAAAATTAAGATAGCTGAAGAATTTTATTAGCGCAAAAAAAATTTCGATTCCTTCGCGGTTAGAAATTTGTTGTTTACCGGTTATCGTTGGGAAGTGAACGACGAAATAAACTGACAGTACAGTTTAATTCAAATTACAATTGCCCATAAAAATGTGTCTTTGATGACCCGACATTTTTGTACGAATGATCCCGACGACTCCACGTTTTATTCGTATTCCGATCGGTAGCGCACGAAATTGTCTAGTCGTAAATTTTTACAGTAACGAGACGTGATTCCAGAACTAACGTTTCACGCGTTATACGGAGGTTAATAAAATTCCTGTCGAGCACCGTTAGCTCATCCCTCGCTCATCCGCGACCCAGTTAATTATTTACCGCGAATAAATCGCGATTCTTTCATTGACCTTTTTCATTCGGTTCTCGCGTTCCAGTAAACGGGAAACGCGCTTAAACTCGTTCGGGATCGCGAGTTTATTGTTCTTACGGATACGAAGCGAGTGCACGCGTCGTGAATAAACTCGTGAAAAGCTCGTTCGTTGTTTCGCCTGAATATGGATGCGATAGGACGAAGAAATGCGATTAAAAACAAGTCGAAGGGGAGAAAGAGAGAGAATGGCGTTGCGTTTGTAAAATGTAAAGGTGGGCGAGTGACGAGAAGGCAGACTGGAGG
>NCVS01000421.1:304135-319610 GCA_003055095.1 Goniozus legneri
ATTTACACGGATGCACCCATCGTGGATGTTCGGAATTGGCCGTTTTACGAGTTATAACGCACGCCAAGTGACATTTAAAACTCGGCCGGGTTCTCCCCCGATGAACTCAAAGTGTTCTGGGTTTACGATGTCGAGGGAGCGAGCTTATATTAGTCTTCTTCCCTCGGTCACGCAGCCGTGCCGCGTGAATACGGAAATCGTTTTTGAAACTCGAGCTGGTATTAGTTTGCGCTCTCGCACGTCAAAATCCCGATATTCGAGGCTCGTTCCACACTGTCCTCGTATTGCGTACGAGCAACTAGCGACGAGCCATTCCCACGAGACTCGTTAAATTTTCACGACTGGCCCGAAATTCCACTTATCGGTCGAATCGCCAATTCGCGCAGCGTTGATTAGATGATTCGGGGCCATAATCACAATAATATTACACGGAAATAAATCTGTTAGTTCGATTTCGGTACTTCGATTAGAGTTAACCGAGGCGCATTTGGTAAATTTGACCCAAATCGAACCGGTTGAAGTAATTATAAACAACGAGCGGATAGAACAAATTGCAGTGAATTCTACATGGATAATTTCGCAGAATGTGCAATTCGACAAATAGAGAACTCTTATAAAACTAGAAAAATGTACAATCTCGATATAGTTGACAATTTCTTAAATTATAGAACTACAATTTATACGCAATTTACATTATAGTAGGATTGAAGAAATCTAATATGCTTGTAATAACGGTGGAACACAAGCAGTAATTCGTGTAGGGGGTCCATTTGTCTGTCGGCTAGGCCGACGTGGAAAAGGAAAGAACGGGAGCGGAATCACGCTCGGGACAACTACGTAACGTGATCTGGGAAGACGAATGAACGTATCGCAAGGGGTCGGACGACGGTTATTGTCGTTGGGCGAACTCGTGCCACTCCTCGCGCCTAAAATTCATTTTTTATCTTCCGGGAGTGGGCGATGTACGTAAACGTCGGATCGGCGATTCTCGCGCGAACGACCGTACGTCAGGAGACCTCATTTTCGTATGCACGACACGTGACTTTTATCATCTCCTTCCCCCTCTCGTTCTACCTCGGCTACCCCTCCTCTTTATCCCTCTTTTTTGTATATTACCATTTTCGTTCGACCCACGCTGAAAAAAACCTTTCTTCTCCGTACCTCCGTTTATTCCCTCCTCTCATTCACGTAGCGAAATGCCCTCGGAATTCCCGATCGGAACGAATCCCTCGCAAATTTTCCTCCCGTGTTAATTATCCGTAATACCCTAAATGTCGAATAATTCATACTAATTCGGATCTTTTCAGTTGGAAATCAACGTTGCGGGCTCAATTATATTCCATATTCGATTGAAATATTAATATCGATTGTGTCGGAGATTTGTTTGGACAATATCTGGATAAAATATCGATGAGATCAGACATAATTCAGAACCGAATGCTCGCTTCTTAACGGCTGACGGAAATCCGATTGGGCAATCACGAGTGTGTTACCTTCTGCACTTCCGCCTCGGCGTTTCACCTCTCGGGTGACGAAATCGCCGTTCGATTATTCTCCTTCTCTCTTCTGGCACAATCGCTCGGCGTTCCCCGCGCGTTTCGACTTCTCTCCTCCGCATCTGTCTCCACCCACACGCGTACACACGGGGTCGCGTTGTTATTCCGCTCGCGAGCGTAAACGCCCGCCTAAAGAAAAACCCATGCGCGCGATTCGGTACGCAGTGAGTTTGAAATTCCCCTCGATGAGGTATACATATACGTACGTGAACGACGCGACGTGTACGGCTCGTCGGGTGCTACTTTTTTTTATGGTTCACCTATGCAGCCAAAAAAAAAAAATCGAGTAGGTGGAGACGAAGAAAAATGAGGAAAAAAGAGAAAATGTAGAAAAGGCGGTTTCGGCAAACCATCCTCGGACGACAAATCCTTTCCATCAGACTTTATTCCGCCCACGTCGTATTTTATGCACGGGGAGGAAGACAGAGTGGATGAGTAAGAGGGAGGAGGAGAGAGAGAGTCATCTGCGCTCTACCCCTCGACTTCGCCACTATCTCAAGGCGAGACGATTTCCGCTAAAGAGGTCTCCAGTTTTCACTTGCTACCGAAATCACAGAGCACTGATTTAAAGTTTAAGTTCACCGGTTTATCCGAGCGATTAAGGTCGTGTATTTTCAGAAGTTTCGGTTCGCGATTCGGAGATAGTTTACATATGTAAAGTTCACCAGAAACATCGAATGAATGCTATGTCACGCGCAAACAATCTCTTTCTACCGTTGCGTATGAATATGCAACATTGATATTTCTCGTTATGGGTTTTATGAATATACAAACTACAACCGTAACAATTTATACTTTAGCGTAATTTCAAATAATAACCGTACGGTATTTATTCGCGAATAATTGCGTTGAAAAAATTCAGGATGAACCCGAATTCCGTCCCGATAGTAGCAAAAAATGATTTAAACTGTCCGAGTTCCGTTCCGATTAGGATTACCCCCACTTTTCTACAGATTCCCCTACGACGCTTATTTCTGCATGATATTCTCTATCGGATATTTCTATCATTCGTTAATTTTACAAAACTCTAACACTCCCTAACACCCTAACACCCTAATCTTTACGAAATTGCAATTATTACTATAACGGGTGAATCGCACGGCGCTTCGCGCGCCCCGCGTCGTGCTCCCAAGGATGTAAACACATTACAGGCAGTAGCTAATCACTGCAGGGACAAATCCTAACTTTTGCCTAAATTACAGTTTCTTTATTAAAATTATAAAAGATAAATTACATGGCGCTTGGCGCTGGAGGGGTAAATATGAGTGGTAGTGGGGGAAATTTTCATGGGACGGAATTCGGACGTTACCGAAAAAAATACGGGACGGAACTCGGAATTTTTTTGCGCTTTGGGACGGAATTCGACTTCTCCGAAAATATTCAAGATGTAGTATTTACTCTACATCTCGCGAATTGTTCCGAGAAGAGTATATTGTAAGCGAATAACTCGATGAAAGAATTCTAAAGAAAGAAGTTTAACGGATAATATTCTCGCTATGCGCAGATACCGCAGACGCAGGAGACGCGAGAGGACGGCCAATCGAGAAGCTATCAACCGCAGGAATCTTTCACGTAAATATCAGATACGGAGTTACTCTCTTAACAAATCATCGGGACGGGAAACTGATTTTCACTCTCCGCAGGTCCGCGTCCGGTGGAGCGGTGCCAAGAACGGCAAAGATAGACGAGGAGAAAACCAAATCCCTATCGAGAACCTACCACACGATAAAGGACATGATATCCAGCCGTTTCGGCCCGAGCCGCAAAGACGTCGAGCCGGAGCCGGAAGCGAGTCTTAACAACGTTACCGAGGAGTTGAGGAAGTCGAGCAGGAGCATCGACGAGGTGGAGGCTAAAAAGAAGGAAGGGATTTACGGGAAACCGCGCGCCCAAGAGCCCTCCATCGGTATGCAGCAGTATTCGAAGAACGCATATGGTGAGTAAATTTTCTATTTCACCTCTTCTATACAAATCGATAGAATTACATTATGTAAATAAGCAATCCAACAAAAATTGAACCGTGCGAAGAGATTACGTGAATTGCAATATCGGTACCTTCGCGATTCATTTTCTCTACCGTTACGAGTCGTTAGCAATCGGGTAGAGTTTTCACCTCGTCACGTAGTAGACAAGGTGTTTTCCATCGACGTGTGAAAAATTACGATGATTTTACGACGTATTTTTACTTGGCAGGTCAATACGGACAGACGTACAGTTACCAAGGAAATCAGCAGAGCGTGCCACTGCCTGGACAACTTCAACAACCGTCCCAGATTCAACCGGCTCCGGCGCAGCTTCATGTAACACACCATACACCCCCGGGCGGAGTTCAAACGGTTCATCAGACCCAAGTGACCAGTTTCGCTCAGCCGTCGCCTGGCGGTCAACAGGTGCAGAGCGTCGCGAGAGAATACGCTATGCAAAACCCTGGCGGGCCGCAATCTGCTCTACAAATGCATCAGGGTCTCCATCCGAATCTCGGACAACCTCAAGTACGTCATTAAACTAGAATAGCGAGGCGACGATATGCATCAAACGACGTTATTCATTTTCTTTTATTCATAGGGTCAAGGAATGATGAATCAGAAAACGCACACTATGCAACAAATGTCTCAGATGCAACCCAACAACTCGGTCCAAACGTCCAATCAGAATTTCCAGAGTTCTCAGCAGATAATGCACCAGAGCCAACATCAACAGAGTCCGCGATTCGCTCAGCAGCACGCTCAGAATCTTCATCAGCGTCAGCTAATTCAGCAGATGCATCAGCAGCAGCAGTTGGCCAATCAGCAGAACCCTCAATCGGCCGCGATGAGGAACGCTCAGCAGCCGCCGCAGCAACACTTCAACAGCGTTTCGTACCAGCAGTACCAACAAGTTCGTCAGGCAATGTCCAGATCTCAAATTGATTTACCAAGTACTTCGCGACAGACGCAGGAGCTGAGAGTGTCCAGCCAAGACGTTTACTACCATTACGCCCAGAATCGACCCAGATACGGCGTGCCGCAAGTCTACATGAAGACCGACGGTAACCAGGAAGGCGAGTTTCAGCGACGGAATTCGGCGAAGGGGATCGAGAAAGCCGCATCCCAGCCGCAGCTTTGTTTCGAGGACGAGAGAGCACTCAACGAGGCGCGGATTCCTATCGACGCCCCGAGCTCGAAAAATCTCACCGTCGAGCCGGTCGACAAAGAGAAATACGAGATCACGGTGGAAGATTGCGGACAGAGCGAGTTCAATAGAAACGGTTCGCAGAAAAAGGACGAGTACAGGCCGGAAACTAGTTTTGGAATTAGACGCGACGAGACAAGGACCTCGAACAGAGAGCACCATCAAGTCGGCCAGGAGATACAGGTAATCGAAGAGTAAACACGCTTTTTAATCCGAGAAGTTTCGATTCGTTTAATCGAGCGTCCCCTCAGTGGGGCACTCGAATCGAGTAGCCTTCTCGAGGCGAGGCTCTCGTTGTGGTCAAGCGATGGATAACGGCGTGAGTGAGTAAAATTTTATTATAAGTTACAGGAGGGCAAAGAAAGCAATTCCGTTCAGAAGCGAATCGAGGAGCTACAAAAGCGAGCCGAGCACGAGAGCCATTACAGTGGGAAAGTATCGAAGGAGGTGGACTGCGGTGGTGACGGCTCGAGAGTAGCCGCGAAGAGTGCGATAGAGGCCACGAAGAAGTACGAGTCCGCGCAGACGGTCGGCAAGGAGACGACGAAATTGGACGCCACGAGGAAGGACGACCTCGAGCACGGGATTGGGAGGCTGAAGATACAAAATCAGGGCTCGGGATCCGACTACGACAAGGCGGGCCAGAGCTCGTCGAATGTAGATTCTGGTCGCGGATCGGCAGTTTATTCCAGCGGAAGACGCCCGCTCCCCGAGGATCAAAATTTAACTCAAGGTCGATAACCTTACGCGTATCTCGCTCGATTCAATTCCGAGCCCTCTCTCTCTCTCTCTCTCTCTCTCTCTCTCTTTTCGACCGAGTCAGTGAAAACCCCCAGTGAATATTCCAGTCATCTCGATTTTCCTGGCCGAGCGGTAATTTTTTAATTTACTCGTGAATTATCTCGCGAGTTCCATTTATGAAAATGCACGAATATCAGCGGTGTGGTTTTGTCTGAAATAATCCAGGATTGTAGACTGGAAAGCAAAATTAATACATATTTCATACAGATGTTCTTTTCATTCATTTGGTTTTAAATCAATTTTCAACTTTGGAGGTTGCCGCCGAATGCATTAAACTACAATATAAACCTCTTCTTATTAACGCATACTTTTTGTATTAAAAATAAACTATTATTCGTTAAATCTCGGAAATAAAATTGCAACACTCGACACTTCTCGATCGCTATTTAACGAAATAAACTGGGAATCTTCGCTGATTCATTGTGAGAGAGATGCAGTTGATCAAAGCTCATGGACATTCGTGAGAATTTGTTACGACATCTATAACCGTGTTGGTTTATTTTTTTTTTACAGCGCACGATTCCGAGTGGGTTGATATAGTGGAATCGGAATTGCGAAGTATTTTAGAGCCGAGGGACGTTCCGGCTATGGCGCACTCGACTCTATCCGAAAGTGTATCGTCCGTAACACCGCCCTTGCCACCTCTGTCACCCCATGGAAGCCCCCGAACGCCCAGAAATCGATACTCAGCGAGGTAATGCAACTTCAAACGAGTCTCTTCGCGCGGCCGATATCACTTCCGGTCATTGCTCCTAACCACTTCCGATTTTGCGTTTGACCGCCCCCGAGAAACCCACCGTGTATACGCTGGTTAATCGTTTGATCGTCCTGCCGACTAAACTTTTCTACGATAGCCAAAACTTTTACCCATTCGTATAATCGAAAGTGTAAATACACAGCGCGTGAATGCGAGTATCGAAACTCAGTTGTTTCCTCGATTTCAGTTTGCCGTACGGTTCGAAGCCGAATTATGGCGAGTATAGCAAAAGTACAGATAAAAGAGGATTCCCCGGCAATTCCAAACATCGAGGCGCATCGGCGTCGAAGAAGGACGCGGCTAAAAAGTTTTCGCATCGTAAGTAGCCATCTTAATATTAAAGAGCGTTCGAGAATTTCGCGGAGATAGCAATAATCCCCACTTCTCCTGTTTCGTCTCTATTCAAGTGTTCGGCGTCGAGGCTGGTGATTTAACTTCAACCACAACTGGGTTAGACCTCGACTCAATGCTCGATAGGAGCGACTCCGATTTGAGCACTAATGATGCGAGAACTATTAGAAAGCAGTTGGAGGGTCTTGAGAATATGTACAGCGAGGTAATTGTTTTAATTTCCATAATTTCCAATTCAAAAATAAATTATTCATTTCAATAATTTCGATTGAATATAGGTACTTAAATATCTCGGAGGTAGTGTCAAGAAAAGAAGAAAACCTCGTGGACTCGCTAGTTACGGTTCGGTCTCGTCGTTACCAACCTCGTCGGTATCGTCCAGGCCCGTTGCGAGACATCACGACAAGCGCAGATCTCACGTAATTGACGATAGGATGAAAAAAGCCAAAGACGTTAAAGTGAGTAATGACATCTTGTAAGAATTTCAACTTTATTCCAGAAATAAATATATTCGATTGAAAACTCTTCAGAGCATCAATAAGCGTTTTCAACGATTGGAGTCTCACGTGGTGACATTGGCGAGGTCTGTAGCTCATTTGAGTTCGGAAATGCGTACCCAGCATCTAATGATACAGGTAAGTTTGTCGGTTAAGCCGTCCGACGTGAGAGCCGAATTTTCCAAGATTCTACTACCGTTAGGTTTTCACAGGAAATGGAGAACATAAGGGGCGAAATAGCGGCATTGAGGACGCAAACGAGCATGGCGATGGTGAGGTCTCAGTCTCAACCCCTGATCAAGGATTCGGAATTGCCGGCCTTGTCCAATCCATCCAGGGTCAAGAAACTGACCAAGTTCTTCGGAACGGAGCCACCCCTAATCAGACTCTTCTTACGGGAACTTGGGTATGAGGTGCGTATTGACTTCCTACCCACCCTGATTTTTTCTTCCTCTCGCAATTCCCAAAGTAATTTTCCTTCCACGCGGCACACCGGAAATAATTAACTCCGCGAGTCACGAAACTCGACTACTTCTATTACGGTAATCCGAAGAACTCCCCAAAATACTCGTACGGAATTTATTATTTTTTTCTTCTCCTTTCTATACGCCCATAACGCGAAAAGTTTATTTTCCTCCCGAGCTAATGTTCTGCCATTCTTCTTTAACAGAAATACGCAAACGCCTTTGAGAAGGAGAAAGTTGGAATGGTGGAGTTACCTTATTTGAGCGAGGAGAGATTGCAAAAAATGGGAGTACCGTTGGGACCGAGGTTGAGGATCCTTCAGGAGGCGAGGATATCTGTGTGCAAGGATCCTATTTACGTCGTGTGAAAGGGAGATCTCCATACAGCGACGGATGACGTATAACGAGCAGTCTTGTACAAATTTGCACGGAAAAACGTACTAATCAAATTTTATCGAATCGCGATTACGTGATATACGAAGCTGAACCGAATGAACTTTGTTACTTTTTTAATTTAAGAGAAATGTATTAAAAATTCAATACTACTGTGTCGGAGACTTAATCTCCGACGAGACTCATGGGTATTAACAGTCGCTCGTGCGATAGTTGAGGATAAGTACTTAGATGTATGCGCATTAACTCGACTTTAGGTATAAGCAAGCTCCCAAAGCTCTAGGCATCGTTTAATCAAAATGTAAATACGCATGTATACATAAAAATGGACTTCGCACGGTATTACTTTTAATGTTAAGGTCATTTATATTATCGCTCGAATATTTATATAGGAGTATCCTTATCTGTTAGAAGATAATGGTTGAATTCGTTTGGTAGAGAAAATGTTGAAAATTGAGACTTTTTACTTAAAGTTTGTAAACTAGATAGTCGAGAGGAAGTGCTTTGAAAACTAATTCGAAATTGAGATCAATGCATAATATATAATATGCGTTGACCAAAGAAACGCGAACAGCGTCACTCGGGCTTTACGAAATTGGTTATTTTTCAAAATAATAAGGAGTAAGCATGTTACTGTTCAAATGGCATTTTATATTCTTACTACTACTTATGTTAATATTAAGACATTGAATAACCAAATGGTTTGCTGTATTATTTTTAAATCATTCAATAATCTATCCCGTCGTTTATTTATTATTGTAATAAGAAATGAATAATTTCAATCATCTGTAAATATTTCACCAAACAAAACAATATTTTTCGAGAGGTATTATATTAAATGCTCAATATAAGACTTGCTTCGTATTGAATTTTTTCAAATAAGAATATAATTTATATTTCACACAATACTATTATAAGAGAAAAATAAATATAATTGAATCATATGAGATGATTTTATATGACATTTTCCAAGACCTCGCCTTAATACTTTCATTTTTATTTAAGCCACGCCTATTACGCAACACGAATCGTACACGAATTTTTCCTACTTTTTTCTACAACAGAGAACGTTTTCTTAATTTTCCGTCAGATAGATACTTGTGAATCAAGCGTCGTCAATTGAATAATCGTTCAGTAATCGGTGGAACGTACGGTGTGCAGGCTACAAAGAGACTTGTTATTATGGCCCCTGACCTCGGCCCACTGGTAATCGACGCTCTTTCACGATAATTATTTATCTAATTAATACTCACCATCGATTTCAACTTAAATTATTACAGTAAATATAATAATATTCGAAAATAAATATTATTTCATTAAATTTCTAAAAATAAATCGACCCAATCGCGTATACGTAACGTAGTGATACTACGCAACAAATCTAGTATGTACGGTTACGATAAGTAATAAAATCTGACAGTGATATAACAAAATTACAGAGATATTAAATGTAATAATGATCATTCAATCTAGTAACATCACATTCAATGACACTCGGTTACTGTATTGGGAACTTCGATAGATTCTCCGACAGTGTCTCGGCTTCCACAAAGCCCTAATTATTCTTATCAGGAAATGCACAATTTAACAATTGTAATCAATTATTTTTCTGGTGGGCCTGACTCAGATCGGTCTATCTCGTGACACATAATCGTACACACGAGACTCGTCGGACATGCAGTTCAATCTTCGATCGTCGAACCCATTTCTCGAAATTTCAATTGAGCCTCGTTGACTCGAAATGTTTATACGTTTTTATAAATATCGCTCGTCGTTTCCTCTTATACGACACGTGTGCGCCATTCATCGATTCATAACACTTTTTACAACTTTCCCTCATTGAACCGAGATAATGTTGTATCGCAGTTCAAAAGTTGTATAAAATAATATTCGAGTAAGATTTATATCTATTCCGAGAACAAGATGTCAGGAAATGACACGTAATGAAGCTCTAACTACAAAAAGGATGGAACAATTTTCAACAATATTATCGTCTCACACCATTAATTACATTGAAATATGACGATTGGTTCCAATTTGATAATATTTTTGCACCGTCACGTCGAATGTCAAAATTGGAAGAAGGAAGAAATAAAAATCAATACAAAATAAAAAAATAGATAAGACTTTACGAGTTTCTTATTTCTTTCGTTATATTCCTAACCCAATTACCTCAAATTGGTGTTTACAATTACGTAGCGATACAGCTTCCGACGTGACACCCATCAGAGCATAAACAAATCAACAAGTTTAATCGCATACGATTATACAGAGATTTCGATTTCGTCAAATGTCATAATTAGGTCAATGCTGGCTATTCCCAAAACTCGGTTATTCTCGATAATCATAAGCTCGACGTTGGTTGGTCATACGTAATGAATCGGTACAAATGACACGTGTCCATCGCTAATTGTGCCCCGCATAATCAAATGCGCATGTCAATGCACCGGGCAGATAACGAAGAAACGACTCTACGCTCTGTTAGATTGTTTAATATTTTCGAAAGAGCGAGAAAAAAAATGTGCGGGACGAAGGAAAAAAAAAGTAACACAAAGGCAAGCGTCTTGAATCTCGGTGAGAAGCGTAAACGACACTGATAACCGCTTCTATATTTGTACTATCGATATCGCGAACACGGGGTGCGCTATTACCCGGATGGGGCCGTGACGCATCGTCAGATTTAACTAACGTATCGACGATAAAACGATATTCAAAGGTCGTGTATGGAAGCTGAGAGAGAAAGAGAAAAAAAAAAGTGAACGAAACGTCGAGCCGGGAAACCCTCATGCGTTTCGCGTCAAACAGAAAACACAATGAACGAGATCTATTGGCTCCAAGGCTGGTCCTTTTAAAAGCCCGCATAATGGATCTCATAAAGTGAATAACACACGGCACGAAAAGCAACAACGTCGGTCGGTGGCCACGAGTCGGTTTTATTCTTTTTTCTTTTCCGTTGCGAGTTAGAATGATACGTATATTCGTTAGATGGGATTATATGTATAGACGAGGAGAGACCGAGCCATAAGGCTCTCGGCCTGTCACAATTCCCCGGAGTCAGTACTGCCGGTTAGGTTACTCACAGTTGCTCAAAGGAGGCGCTATCTCAATTGACCTGTGCCCCCACCCCCTCCGCGCGCGTGGGCCGCGGTTATCTGCCTTACGAGACTGACCCTCGCGCGCTGTATTTCACTTCGCTCCGAACCATACGAGCTTACACCATGATCGGCAAAAGTGGACTTTTCTTAGCGGTCGTGCTGCTCGTCGTGTCTACCGTACTCGCCGAGCAAGTACCCTTCACCGAATGTCCACAGGACGAATGTAAGTACTCGCCTCAAGTGCGTAAAAAAAAAACACACACACACACAAATCGCGTATTCTCGTAATATAGTATAAAGAACTCGTTGTTCCGCAAGAGAGAACTTTGAGTCGCGTATCGTTTCGTTTCGAGTCTCGAGAACAATCTCGATATTATGTATTCCACGCGTACTATTGTATTTTTATTTATGTAATTTTTGTGTCTTTAGCCAAACCAGCATCGAAATGCGTGGTTCACTCCGTTGATATAGACCCATGCAAAGAGGCGGATCAAAATAAACCATGCCGCATCAAGAAGGGAACTAATGCTGGCATTAGCTTCAATTACACTGCAGGTGAGAATTCTTTAAAGTTATAATTTCATAGAAATATTCAAGATTTTCGTAAAGTAGATACAAATAAAATACTAAATTAGCAGTTGATTAATTTTACAATTAATTTCTTCAAAACTTGTAGCTCGTAGCTAAAAATATTTTTTTTATATAAAACATGAATAGTCTTAAACCTGGTAATGTTACATCGTTGAATGTTCTAATAATTTTGTCTTCGTCTTAACAGATTTCGAGGGTACGTCCCTTCAAAGCCGAGCTTACTGGGCAAGCGAAGTAGTTGACCTACCATTCATGGGAATGGACACCGATGCTTGCCAAACGACGCCATGCCCCGTCGTACCCGGTACCAGGCAAAATTATCATATTAACCTGCCCATTTCTAAGGGATTCCCTGCTGTACGTAAATTCATTCAATTTTCTAATTATTTATATAGTTTGTTTCATATAAGATATGGAATTAAATTTTCATTCCAACGCATTAAATTATTTCTCACCATGAGATTAATGAAAAAAATATTTCATTTAAACAGAGAACTTACAACGTCAAATGGAAGCTATGGAACGAGAAGGAAGAGGAATGCTGTTTCATGTTCCGACTTACATTACATAAGTGAAATTCAATAAATTAGATTGAATCGTTTTCTCATCATTATTGTGTATACTCGTGCTTTTTATGATTTTGTCGAATAAACAATTCATATAAATACACCTCTATTTTTCAATCTCAAAATTTTCTCCTCCTATTATTAAATTATTACATAAATAAAAAATCCAAAGTATCCTCGAGAAACCAATAAAAAATTCAAGTATTATTAAAACGATACCTCCCCAAGTGTGGAAATTGTAATTATAAATAAATCGTAAATTCATGAAAAATAAAGAAAATTTCATTCACAGACCTCTTTGTAAATCTTCCATCCGCTATAGATTTGAATCTAAATTAATTACATACATTATATATTTTAATACATTAACGATTATTCGTGATATCAGAAATATTTAAAAATTGAATATCGATTGAACTGTAATCTATTGGTTACCGTAATTGATTTTGCGTATAATAATTTTATTATAATACGCAATTAATGGTAATCGTAAATGTAAACATATTTTTATTAAATTTCTCCGAATAAGATACTGTTACGTGCAAACGAGCTGAGTTAGCGATTTTACGAAAAGAAACAAACGTGAGTAATACACGATAATAAATGAAAGATAAATTAATTTTTATTTTTAAAAAATTCAACACAACGATTAGGCGTTTTTAATCACATTCGTAATACTTAAACCAGTAATTTCTTCAGAAAAAAACTCGAAAAAAAAGAACGCTGCGGACAGGATTCGAACCTGTGCGGGCATAGCCCATTGGATTTCGAGTCCAACTCCTTAACCACTCGGACACCGCAGCTCTTGTTGAGTGAAGTACGTAACAATGTCTATAAACTCTGACAATTATATGGTAATCTATATATAACAACTCTAACGTTATCAAATAAATAAACAGTGGAAACAACATTATAATGAATATTAATTTTTCTAATAAAATTTCAGAGTTTGTACATCGTGAAAAAGTTAATTGATATTATTATTACATAATACAATCGTTCAATGTATGAAAATATAAATATTTATTCAATCCACCATTGAATACACTGATATCGTCTTCGAAATTCAGTAAAAATTGATACACGCGTTGATAATTGATAAAATATTCTCACTCGTAAACTGAGTACAGCGACCTCTACTTTAGCTTGAGTTATTTATCGAGTTCAACGATCCTCCCTTCTCGCGCTTCATAAGTCGATAAGATAGCGCTCTGCGAAAATGTATCCAGAGCTCAGTCGATTACACCTACGTCGTCAGTATGCAAAGAGAAAGATAGTCCGTTACTCCGACTTAAAATGCAGACCTCATAGATCGATTTGAATATATACGCGTTGCAAAATTTCGCCGCCACGCACAATGGCTTTGACGCGAACGAAGAACTTGGGTACTTTTACCTGGCGAAAGAAAGTCTTTGCGAACTACACGGGGAAGGAAGTGGATGGGAAAGGCGATGTACACGCTAGAATGTAACCTACATACGTCACGATCGGCTGAACTCATTAAATTGCTTAATAGAGTCTCGTTGTTATTGCCTATTTCACGAGCGAGGAAATTTCGAACTGGCTGGAAAAATCCAAGACCGAATAGACCATTCCCCATAAATTTGAAGAATCTATTAGTTTTAAGCAATAGTAATTCTCTCCTATAAATATTCTTCAAAAATTATGTGACAGCTGCGAATAATTTAATCACAATATAAATAAAGTCACTATCTTATTATTATTTAAAGAACTCGATACATTTCAAAACTCGATCGGGTTGTAGATCAAATTCCAATCGCGATCTCGTATGATAAAAAGTACGAATATGATCCTTTCACCGAATCAATACGAGTATCCAAATACTCGTCTACAGTTACAAAGGTGAAATGCTATAAATAAGTTATTTATTCGCGATCGTTTCATCCCAAAATTCTATACAAACGAGAGTAAACCGGTTTGTGTTGCACGCCAGTTATTCTTCGCCGGTCAAACGGAAGAGTGTGACCGGAGTTATGACATCTCATTGATTATTCATTGGGTGCCTGGCAATGCAGTATCCGCAGAATTTGCACAGTCCAATGATTTTCGGGATTAATTTCTCCACCGAGTTGAAAAATTTCGAACGCCGTCGATAAAAATTGAATTCTCGAGTCAATCGCTCGAATAAAAAGTTTTATTTCTTTCGAATTCGATAACTCTAGGGACGGGGTAGAATATTTTACTGCGGGATATACATAGATGAACGTCAACCCCTCATTGGTTTGCGGAACAGGAACAGGGTGGGTTAGCGAGCTGCGTCAGCTGCTGGGTAAGTACCCTCATTCGCGAACCTCCACAGTAACGTATTGGCCGTTTCGAAACTTTTAACGCTTCAAAACTTTCCGATTCGTTGACAAAATAAAATAGCGAATAAAATAAATTCGATTTCGTCCGGAATGATCTAAAAAAATGTTCAGATCGGAAAGTGACATATTTGAATAAAAAAAAAAAAAAACGCTGGCTCATCAAATAGAATAGAAAAATCCAGCGACTGAACGAAAGTTGTGCAAAAAGCGAGGGAGGGAGGTTTCACACCTGTTGCCCTGTCGGGGGTACCCACCTCGACGATACGTCACTGAGTTTAAACTGTTGGTACGACTCACCTGTTGGCATCGCGCGGCGCTCGGCAAGTCGGCAGTACCTGGCTGGGTTCTCGTGCGCGCGGTTCCTTTCGCTCCGGCGCTTCTCTCACGCTCGTGCTGTATACACACAGAGGAGAGACGCCGAGCGCGAACTCGTGACTCTCATTCGGCAGTATTCGCCAGTCGCATCGGGACTCGGGTACCCCCACAGCCGAGCTGAAAAACAATCGGCCGTGTGTGAGTGCGTGCCTACATTATACAATAACGACGGATAGAGGCAGAGGACGATTCGCGCGCAGTTCTTACCCGAGTGACGGAGAGGTATTCTCTCTCTCCCCGCCGCGAATGGAATTTGTTTCAAGGATAGATACAAGCAACTATACTCGGTACGGCTTACAAGGTAAAAAGGAGAGAAAACTAAACGGCCGCTAAACGCGAGATCGCGTGCGTGCGAGAGCAATATCGGGACGATGAGGAGTAAGATGAGCTCGCGGGACGCCCACGAAGCGGAAATCGCGCGGCCGAGCTCCTCTTCCGTTTCGATTTGCGCGAATTCCAAGCGGCGCGACGTGCGATCGCTGCGGGGATTGTATGCAAATTCCTGGAGAAATATCCGGAGGCTGTCCGGCT
>NCVS01000421.1:319643-354710 GCA_003055095.1 Goniozus legneri
GGCCCCTCGGCGTCCTCCCTGTCGCCCCCCTCGTCCTACGACTCCGCCCTGTACCGTATGCGCCCGACTGTTTTCCACATACTCTCCAAGACTTACTACACCTTCGAAGATCCGTTTCGTTACCAAAACGGTAGAAATTCGTTACTGGAAAGTGTTTCGGCGAACCTCGTAAATTCAGGAAAACGAGAATCGTTGCAGGATTATAGACATCGGTTTTAAATCAACTCGATGTAGTATGTTCAAAGCTAATTAGTGACTGTTATCGCAATAATTAGAGTAGACTATCTTATCGCAAAACTCTGGTGTTTTGTTGTTCTGGCAGTTTAGCAGTTTTTACTGTAACTAGGAATAATCAGAATTTTTGCCTTACGAGAGGCGCCGATCGAAAGAAACGAGAGAGTTGGTGGAAGTGAGGGGGCCTCAGGGGGCCGCTTGAGATTATTCGCACGATCCCCCGTCGAGCTGCTAGACACGTACCTGAGATAGCCCCGTGTGTGTTTGTTTATTTCCGCATTCTCGAGGTTATTTCGTCGACACATACGTGTCGACGAAAGTCATGACGAAATTCAGGAAAGTTGATGACGAATCTCGTTTCGACAGTGATTAATTATTAAAGACTTAAATTGGTACTAATTATTAAATCAGAAAGCCCTGATAAAAAAGGCGAGCTTTATTCGGAGAAAGATCATTTTCCTAATCACATCTTCTAGTTCAGGTGTAAACATGTTATGCATACAATTAAATGAACGGCTAAATCCGAACTAATTATAAAATTAAAGGCAGTGGTGTGAGGATAAGAGGATTAGTATCGGATTAAAAAGTTTTCTAAATCCGTATTTGTACACATACTGTAATTGGAATTACTTTCGTTGTAACGCCGAGTAGCGTTATCAGCGTTTCGAAGCCGCGAGGTCGACCGGTAGCGATACCGGGCCGAAAACTAGTCGCGGGGAGCCTCGCCGGTCGTTCTCCTGCATTCCGCGGCGAGTCGCGGATGTTATTGCGTTCTCGCGTGTCGGGGATACAACCCGCACACTCGAAAAACCATTCCTGACATAAGCGGCAAATTTATCAGTTTTCGAATTGAATTTCTACTCGTTTTTCAGCAGCTAAGCTCATTCAACGACTAATATCGTTTATAATAGTTACATTCGCACTTTCGAATTTAATACGTTAAAAACTACCAGCCAATAAGTTTAAACTCTTCAAGCATTTTCTAGAAAGTCTAATACACTCTCTCGTTTTACGAAGGCACTCCTGCAGAGAGTCCTGAAAGATTCTTTGCAGCAGCCAGCTGAGTGCAATCCTAAAGTAGATGTTTTACTGTTTCTCCTAAGTCCTTTTTTTTAACTCGGTTGTAGCACTCTAAATTCACTATACGTGATTTGTCCGATACCAACTCTCAGGCCCGTTTCCGTGGTCGCGTCGTTCCGAAAAATTCGATATCCGCAAATATCGCGATAATCTCATTTCTCGCTGAATATCGCGTTGCGTAACTAAATTCTCGGTTTCTTCTTTGTTGCGAAAAGACAGAAGGCGGATGAGAAGGACATTAGGATGACTTCCCTCCTCGGCGCGCGTTCATACCGCGATTTAGACAATAGCGCGGGAGAGAAATTACGAGGAGGACTGAATGTCGTGAGAAAAGACCGGCTGGCAGCTTCCTTTGCCGGTTTTACGCCGTTGTTATAATCGAGCTCTCGCGCGGGGGCCTCGGAAAACATCTCGAGGAGGTCTCTTTTTGTTCTTGCCGGCGCGGAATCGAGCTTATTGTATTTCACCTACGGTATAGAAAATCCCTTTGAGAGATTTCTTCTCGCGCTTTGCGGTAGACGGATAGAGTACATCGTCCGTAACGAAGAGTTTCTCGATTCTCGCCTTTATTATTATTGACACAAGACCGTGACTAAGAGGTGGCTTCTTTTCGATATCCTTATTAACGCGACGCGTGCAAGAAACGGCGACATTTCATTCGGTCTGCGAACGTGACGGTGGCCGGTAATTTCCGTGAGTCGATTTCTCTTTACTATCGGTTGCCGTTCTTCTTTTTTTTTTTTTTAACGATGAGGTTGCAACAAACCGTGACCGGGAGGAATGTTTTCGACCTCGCGAACAAAAGAGGAATTACCGGTACGAAGAGAGAAAAAAGATATTCATCGAATTATATCTCACCGGATCGACGCCGTTTCAATGAGACTGTTTGTACGCGGCTCGGGGCGAGGGCTCGAACGAAACTCGCGGCTTTATCTCTATCATCTCGCATTGCCCGTGCAATTTATCTACCGCAGGGAAATCGAGAAAAAAAAGTATATCGAAATCAACGAGGCATTAGATGTTACCGCCGTGCCGATAAGTTTAGACCAATCGTTACTCGGCTATTCGCACTCGGTAATCGCGCTCCAAGTATCGCTATTACGTTAGACGCGAAGGTGAAAAAGAAATTCGAAAAACACACCGAGGCTGAACGCCGATCGAGAGGGAAAATGAAGCTAGAGAACGCTCACTCGTAACTTTACGACTGTTTTAGGATAACGGTCTTGGAGTAATGAGCTCTCGAGTTTGAAAAACACCCTTCTCTGTTAAACACATCCTTGGTGTAAGATTCGACGCAAAATACGTAATATTTTCTATTCGGTCTGATTACATATTCTAAAATTCATAATATTCCGAAAAAGTCACTTATCTCGTGTAATATTCGTTATTATTCTCTTCTGCCTCCTTTTTTAAAGAGTCTGCTTGCTTCTTTTTATCTTTCTCTAATTATTATACTAATATCTGATTTCAATTAACCTGATCTAATTTGTAATCGAATTTCTTTATCGCTCTCGTCTGATTTCAATTTATCGTCTAGAAAATATAACGTCGAACCTAAACAGAGACTCAAATCGAGATTGCTCTTCAGCCGAGAGCGCTAATCTATACGATGTGTTTCACATTTCTTTATTGAGAGGTTGAGCTCGGAAGGGCGATCGACTCGTAGAACGATAAATCGTTTCGTCTGGCTTTCGTCTGGTAGACGAATAGCTCACTTTACCGTTTACGAATTCCGCAGAGCTATGGGTGAAGTTGAGACTCACTCTCACCATCGGAACTCACCACCAGCGCCGACCGTTATAGCCGAGCTATGAGACTACTTCGCTTAGGCTGATACCGAGCACGGCGTGACTCGTGCTATGTTCCCACGCGGAGTCGTGATTAAAAGGGCCCCTCTCTTTCTCTCTCTCTCTCTCTCTCTCTCTCTCTCTCTCTCTCTTTCTATTCTTCTACGGAGCCGGACACGCGAATATCGCGAAACTTCCTCGGCGTCGTTCACGGAATGCCAAAACGTAGCGTTCGCGTGGCGTTCGTGGATTCTCGACGAGGTGTCAAGGTCACGGGATTTGAGAACCGCACGTGCCGTCGAGCGGTACCACCAGGCACTGATAATTCCTCATTTCGCACGTTGAAAAACGAATTCGAGCATATTCGTGCTTACGTCTCGAAATCGTATGCCTAAATTCGTTCCGAAGTATTCATAAATGCCACGCAGTTCGTTTTTGAAAAATTCATCTCGAGAGGAATCGAGGGGGAACCCACCGAATCGCGACCATCTCGTTCCTCAAGAGTCAAGGTTGAGTTATCCAACGTCGAGGCGGCAGCTCGTTCGGCAAAGTTTCCGGGCTTTATTTGAGCCATTCGCGTGAAAATGCGCGGCTCCCTCGATATAGCGACGAAATTACGAGGGAACCGGCGTGTAACAGTCGAGGTTCATTGATTTCCGTATATAGGATGTAGGAAGCGCATTGGCGAGTGCATTTTAGCATTGGCGTAGGCGTATCGATGATCCGGTGAGCTCGAGCGCGCAAATTTGGCGACCCTCGTTCGCGAAACAGGAATCGCTTTACGCTCTAATGGGTTTTTCGACTTCGGAGCGCGTTTTCCTCTTCTATTTTTGTTTCCGCGATACAGTTAGGCTCGAACGAGCGAAACCTAAACGAGAGAGAACGACTCATAAACGACCACCTACTCTCTAAAATCGAATCGGTTGAAATCAAATTAAAAACGATCCGTTGTTGAATTTCCGACGTCGAATTCGCGTACGTTGTTTAGCCTCTTGCGAAATCTGCTAAATCGGCGAAGAATGTCGCAAGAGGGTTATTCTCACGAGCGAGCACGAACGCGTCGTGCGTCGAGTTGCAGTTGACTGACCACCGCATACTCTGTATGTATAAACGCTAAAATGTCGCTGTAACATTAAACTTCGTGGAATATCAAGGTTTCGTTCACGCTGAAAACAATGTCTATTTTTCGATCCTCTTACGAATATCAAGTCTCGAGATTAAAGTAGCGATATCCCATAACAAGTTTTATCGCTTAATAAAATTTCAATATTCATAAATTCCATTTCAGACGGCTACTTTAATTGCATAAATAAACAAATCCTTCGGCCTCGAAAGGCGAAAAGAATGAAAAATTAATTTAACCCTGTATCTGATATTCCTCGGCGGTGCTCGCTCACAGGTGAACATTTTACACCGGCGCATCCTGCTAAGTCAGAGCTAAAATAAAACTGATGTATGCGCGAAGACGTAGCGCGTCTAGTCGTCGATTCCGGTTTCTAATCACGCCTTATCCGAGTCATACGCGCGCGGAATTCTGAGCCGGGATACCTGAAATAGGTAATTGCTGCGAGTTTAATATGGCCGCGTGTATTACGAGATCGCGACTCGCTTTATCTGTGTCGATAACCAACAATCGCTCGACATAAATTATCGCGTAACGCGTGGATCCATATTAACACTCGCTGACCGATCCTTTTAACCGATATATGATTTTCACAATATCATTGCTACCTAGTGACGAGTGTAATTATACACCTACGGATCCACGTTTAACGATCTCCATCGATACCCACTTGTTTTCCTCGTTGGCAGCGATAGACCAGCCAATGTAATGTAATGTGTAATGTGTACATATAATGTTAGCCCTTCACTCTTGAAAAATGGAACTTCTAAAAATTGTAGCGAATTTCATTCTATTTGTGCTGTATTGTATGACATCCACGAAAAATTAAAAAAAATATATATTTATATTTAAATTACCAGGCCTGTAATTTCTGGACTGCTCTCGTTGCTTAGATCTCAATAGAATGTAACTAATTAAAGGATATATAAAATTTCGAAAAACTTTCTCGCAAGTCCCTGCGGCACCTGGGTGCTATATGTAAAATTCCGCCGTCGTTACCCCTTTCCATTTTCCTCCTTGTGAGGATTTCGAAAAAGTTCGATAACAGCAACGAGATTTCACATAAAGTATCCGAATCCCACGGGAACTTGCGAGAAAGTTTATCGAAATTTTGTGTATTCTTTAATTAGTTACATTCTATTGAGATCTAAGCAACGAGAGCAGTCCAGAAATTACAGGCCTGGTAATTTAAATATAAATATATATTTTTCATTTCAAAATTATTACCATCTTTATAAAATTTGATTCGAACAGTTTTCTCGGTACACGGAAAAAAAATAAATGGTAAATCTTATCAGATTAAAGTACTCTTTACCGTAATTTAAGGTTCGTATTTGGACAAACTCAATTTAAAGTAACGATTGCTTTATTATTCTAGTTGAAGAGTTTGGCAGATATTACTAGAATTTTTACTATTCATGTAATGGAAAAATTATTTTTCGTACAGTCCTAATATCGGTGAAAGTAAAGTTCACGTTATATAAAGACAAATTTACTTTGAATAGAGTAAATTCACTGAAAGCCAGTAACCTTATTTATTTAGTAAATTAAAAGAAAAGAAGGAGAAAAGATCACTTGATTTAAAGTATTCCCTATACATAAAATGATTACTTTATCTCTAAAATGGAACATGCCGATTTATTCTTCTCTGTGTACTTTTTGAAAATTTCTGAGGACGACGTTGAGAGAGCGGATCGGTGAACCAATTATTCGCGTCGCGAACGATATCGTGTAGGGCACCGAGAGTACCCACGATATATCGCACGGTAAAATATGAAGAGAATCGGCCTCCCCCTTCTTACCTCGCTCCAATAAGGCAACGTTCTTGCTCGGGTCAATGCTTACTGGTTTCGCGTTTCGCCTCGAGTGCCGCTCACAATCGGACGCCCGAGCCTAAGCCATGAATCGCCCTGCAACCATTTTCGTATACCTATATACACTTCGGTGCAACTCGACGTGTTATTATCCTTGCGTCATGGGGTGTCGACTCGCAATTTCTCGGTCAACCTTGAGGTTTATTCCTCTCGCGAGAACGCGATCTTATCTCGATTGATAAAAACTCGTATTTTGTAATTTTCGTTAACCCCCTATCATTGGAACGGCTACTTTCAATTTGTTTATGGTCTTATATCGGGTTGCGGTATCGTGTAATCTCGAGACGGAATTATATGTACGAAATAAAATATTTGGAGGCAGCTTCGGTGTTGTCTTTTTTATTGGACACGGGTAATCTCTTCCAGCCAGTCAGGTGCAGTGGTCGATGTATACATATAACCGAGCTGTATAACCTCGAGGAAATTTTTAACCATATTCGGTTGCAATCGGATGCTCGAGAATAAGTTCAAGATACGATCTCGAGTGAACTATTGGTGTTTAGAATCGTACGATAAATAGACAAATTCTAAAAAAATCAACATCAAATAAAAATCCCAACATTCACCTAAACGAGAAAAAAATAATAAAATGTAACATATTTGATTATAACTTCCCACATCAATTTCATACCGCGAGTATGAAAAATGCGATGTTGCCCAATCCGCTCCATCGTCTATCATTTCGGAAATAATAGATAGGGACAGCGAATTGCTACATACTTATGAATTACGAGATGGTGTAATTTATCGCATTAATCAATTTTCCAGAATTTTCACCCAAGGAAAATACTGGTTCGATAATAGAACGATAAGGTAGACGAGTAGAAAGATTTCTCTCGAGCGGCAAAAGTAGAAGCGAGGAGATTCGATAATCCGGCGCAGTGCGAAATAATCTTTGGAGTAGACGAGAACCGTTTCATATTTTATCGCGCGATCGTTACGTCGGCAGTATACGGGGCTTCCAGATAACCGAGCGAAGACGGCGCTATTGGCTTCCCGCGCCGCGACTGCGGCGTCGATGTAAACACGAACGTACCACGTGCCCTAGTTGCACTCTCGGCACTCTCGAAACGAATCTATATATAGAAATTCGTGCGCGTTTATTCGCGTACGCAATTTCGTCGTGCAATTTCGCTACTCAAGGTCACGGGGCTTCCTCGGGACGCGCATCGTCATCCTCGTGTCCCGTTCTCGCGCGTGAAATTGGGTTAACGATACGCTCGTGACACTTTTGCGAACGCGACTGATCTACGAGCTCGCGATTCAACGGGTTCTCCGCTTTTATTTTTATTAACACATGTTGTGTTTCTTCTCGCAGAGTCGAGATCGATCGAGGAGTCGGACGAGAATGAGAAGAAAATTCTGAGATCAACGATGCGCGTGAACGGGCATCAGGAACTGAACGTACAGCAAGAAATGGGTGAGTGTGCACGAGACAAATTGAGTAATTAGTTATCGACCGTGAAAAGCAATAACGAAGAGTTCGCGTGGAACTCCATTCGCTAGCCGTTCCAACGATTTCGGCTCGAGTCGGCTTCGCTAAAATTTCTCGGCCGTCTCCGTATCCGGCCTTATATAAATAACTGGTTCTTCCCGAGTGCCTAATCGCGACCCGAAATTCTCCGTTCTTAGCTCATCCTTATCTATGTACCAGGATTGTGTATATTTGCGCTACCGAACACAGACGAAACGAGAACCGGTTGGTCTACCCGAGTTACCATTGAATCTCCGAATTCATTAAAAATATATCTCAAGAGCATCTTCGCTCGCTCTCGAGCGTTGTACTAAATAATACCGAGCTCGGAAAACAAATACGAACTGGCGGGCTTTCATGTAGCTTCCCAGACACAAAGGGAAGTTATATTTTTTTTAAATTCTCGTGGAAATGGAATTTTGAGTGGAGCGTAGAAAAAAAAACGATAAACGGTATTCTCGATGTATCGTATTTTAACCCTCTGTCGGCGTCATATGTGCTATTATTAACGTTGCGTATATAATTAAGCGACACCCACACGCGCTCGTGGACGCCGTGTCGACGACGCCTACGTTATTGACACGCGAAAAAGTCTAAAATTATTCGCCGCCGGCCACTGTCCCCGCACGAATCGATTGATTTGGAGAGAAGAGAACAAACGTTGAAACAATATGACGGCATTCGATTTTTCCAAATCTTTTAATATTTGATTTTTTTAAATGGAGCAAGTTTTCTTCCAATCGGCTTATCTGGTATTGAACCAATAATGAATTGTTAACACGATTGATACTAATTTGAAGAATTAAAGTAAAACACAAATTAAATTAGTCTTGATTCAGTGCCAAACACACTCATCTCGCATTTGCGTACACTGTAAATTGAAAAATTACATCAGACGTCAAATGAAACCTTTTTCGATACGCTAATAATGACATATATCGTGCATTTCGACTGAAATGACGTAATAAATCCTGTTATCTAATGTACACAGTCGTAATTCCGCGCGTTTCACGGTAACGCGGCAAGGCGCGCCGACGCGCGATTAGATTCTCTGAATCCGCCAATCGGAAGTATCGACCATTATCGGATGACGAAGATCTATCGGCAATTAATACTCGCCACCCGTCCCTCGTGCGTGAACTTTTTCGACTGCAGAAAAAAAATGAAAGAAATTGACACAATTTGAAAAAAAAAAATGAAGAAAAAAGATTGCAAGGTGTGCGCGCACCGGAAGCTAAGCGTTGTTATTAAAGTCGCTCGCGTGGCGGAAATCGAACGTGAGCGATTGAGCTGGAAGAACAAAGGAAAACGACGAGGGGGGTAGCGGGTGGGAACGCAGACGTGAATAAAGTGGAGAAAGAAAAAAATTGTTCAAACGCAGAGAACGCACGAAGCGGTCGGCCGTGAGCGTCAACGGCGTCCGTCGTCGTCGACGCGCGGATCATCTCGATTATCTAGAACGTTATTGATCGCACGCGTGCGCGCGCCCGCGCTCTCGCTCCGACTCCCGGCGAGCAGCTGTGCCGAGAGAACCTCGCGCTCGCTCCGACAGTAGCGTCAGGCCGCTCGCAGGGAAAACACCACGTGTGGACGCGTTTTTGCGTACAGAAGGCCAAAACAAAAGCCAACAACACGTTCCTTTAGGGTTCAATTTATTCGTCTCTGTGATGTTTTTTTGACTGGCCGAAACAGTGCTCTGTCTCGTTCTTCGCGTTCGAGGACTGTCCATTGAGAATCGAGAGGTCTATTGCGTACTACCGCAGTCTTTCATACCGTGGAGCCCCGTTATAGTGAATTCGTTACGATCCGTTTTTCATCGTTGCGGCACTCGAACGAGGAGCGCGGGGAGGTTCACTATAACGAGGAGCCGTTGTGAGCAAGTTCGATGTAACGTAACACGATTGCAGTACGATTGATTCAGTGTCGTTCGTTCCGTTTTGTAGTAATACATTGATTTTACTTTTATTTACATTAGCATGTTATCGACAGAGTTCGGAGCGATCGTAGGACAGGAAAATTCCGATGCAGGTGTCGAGATTTAACAATCTGACGTCTATTCTCACATGAAACGGATATTCTACTTCCTAATACCCCCAATTACGATAATTATCGTTCCACTCTACGCGTTCGCACATTGGCACAGGCCCATCCACTGTTTATTCGTTTATCGACCGAGCCGATGTTGTTGTCCGTAATTGTCACTCGTACTGCCGGCGTTGATTGTAGCTCGCCAAACTCGTCTAGTCACGAGTCTCTTTTTTTATTCTCACGCTACACATAGTTTACGCAAGTTAGCAAAAAAACTCTTCGCGTTATCAACATCGCGAACTTCAATCTCGGAAAATTGTTTCGTTGTAGCGAATCTCGGTTTATTTTTTTGCCTTCTCGTTCGAGTAAGAAATTTCTCATTTTATGAAATTAGCGGGAATATGCTAATAGATTTAATTTCAACGAGATGAACAATGGACCCCCATCGCTGTAACGAGCTTCTACCGAATAATGTGTTTAACTGCAAGGGTATCGAGTTGTACATCTCGAGCGCGTTGAACCGCCTGTAAATCGATCCCCCTGACTCCCACCCCTCGTTCGACTCGTCCCCGCACACATGTACATCTACGGTTTTATCGGACTCGTCGAAAGAGCCCACAACGGCGCGTCCCCGCGCTCGCTCGCGAAACGAACAGCCGGTTACATAATTTCCCCGTTCCTACGACTATGCGAGATAGCAAAGTATCGTGTGCGTGCGCTGCGTGGGGACGTACCTACCGCACTTTTATTCCAACGACACGCGGTTTCGGATTTTTCTCCCCCTTTCCCAGAACGTTCCCAGTACTCGCACGATTCTAGCGTGCCGCTTTACGCCAGAATTGTTTTTCCATTCGGTTTTTTCGCCGTCCGACGAAACGCCGAATGACGTCAAGGTCGGAAGGTTTTTCGTTCGGTTTTCGATACGATTCTCCTTGTCAAGAGAGTCGAGTCGATTTGTGACATGTGCGCGCGGTACCACGTGTACAGAACGGACGTCCCGAGTTGGCGCGTTGCTCGTGCTTCTCGTCTATCGTTAGTCGATAAATAGCGCCAATAAATTGTTTTTCGATGTTATTCGTAGATTAGATAATTTTTTGGAGTCGGAGCGCGACGAGCGTATTCGAATGTCGCGAATGGAATGTGGAGCGAGTCTCGTTCCCGATCGACTGTTTCGTGGTCGATAATATAAAAAGTGTGCGTCTGTGAAAAATCGAGTGGGAGCGAAATGTAACGACTGTGAGGATTTGCGCGAGAGACGAAACGATGACGTTCAATGGTGCGTTGACTCTATCTTGGTGCGTTTTAAACGTTTCAATTGAATAACATATTGTCGACAACGGGGAACGGAATTGGGGCTCGAGGAGTTGCGAAAGGGAGCTAATTCGCTATGTCCACTCCGGACATGATGGACACGATCGAAGAGGCGGAACAAGCTTGGCGTGAGTACCCGGCTTGAAAAATAAATACCGATACGAATCTCGTAGTCTTATTCGACCGTCCGCTCTCATTCCGCACTCTCTGATTAGTCTTAGCCTGATCCACATTCTCCGATTCGAAAAATAGCACTGATCAATAGTTTCGGTCCCAATGTTGCGCACGTGATAACTCGAAATGACACCCAGAGTGACTCGGAAAATACGATCGGCAGAAATCCGGCCGAAGTTGAAACGATCGAGTTATAATCGAATGGAAAAAGAGCGTTATCTTGGTCGTTTCGAGATGACCCCGTTTTCCATAACGATTTGCAAAGAAAGTTCGAGCTCGGTATTATCGTCCGGCTTGCAAAAATAATACTCGATCGTAATACGTGTTTTCACGTGCCGCGGTATATTTTGGTTCGATGACGTAATTACGAACGTTTGAACTGTCTTAGATAACGTAACGCCGTAACAATTGACGTTAATTTATTTACATAGCGCGACGAATTAACGGCGACTAAGGCGTCGGCTTTTCCGCTCCCTTTTCACGCTAAATTACAAAGCCGGGCGACGAGAAAAGCCGTGGCTGGAGTACGTAACTACCGCATTTTTGCATACCAAAGTCTAGTACGTGTTGACACGCGAATTTAGGCTCGGATGATAATGAGCAGCGGTGCTTCGTTTATCACGTGATGCTTAAATTAACCAGCACCGCCTCGAAATGAATGCTCTGTAGTATTAAATATTAAATAATATCAAGTATGCATGGTAACCCATCTGTAGATACATTAGAATTTACTGGGAACCCGAGGCTAGCGAAGGTCTTTCAAATAATAAATTTTAAACAAAAAATTTACTCCATTTTGAATTCGAATTCATAGTTCCTAATTTTTTTTATTAAATAAAAACACTCTAAAGTTGGTTTTATATTGCGTCAATGTTTATATTGGGTCAATTTAATCTGATAAAAAAATTAAATCTAGTTATATTCGCAGAATTTCACGAATTAACGAAATTCGTTAAATAATATATTTAAGGAGAAATTTAAAATGTTACTTATAGCAATTAGATTTTGTAAAAATAAATTTTTGTGGCAGATGAGATGTTGGAGTGCGAGACCGGATCCTTGTTGGGCCGAGTCGCCGATCTTGAGAGGCAATCCTTAGCGCAGAGAGATGAGATTGTCTGTCTACGAGCCACCCTAGCTGATGCGCTCAGACGGATCGCGCAGCTCGAGGGTCGTGACAAAAGGGAGGACGAGAGGAACGAGAGGAGGAACGACAGGCTCGTCGGTTCACCCCTCAGAAACGGCCACGTCTCCCTTAGGAGTAAGAGAATCTTCTTTATTGCATTTTTTATTAGCTCATTTTAACGCCCAATTAAACCTATAAACGCCGTATCGATTCAATTCCGTTGATTTGCTGTTATTACAGCGAATTAACCGTTTTTCATTAATGTTAGGTTCGTCGAAAATATTTTGCAAGATGTATTTATTATTATAACTAAATTATCAAAAAGTTCTTTCAAAATTATTAAAATGATTCTCGTTGATTTAATAGCTGCTTTTCTCATTTTAAAATAACTAGATTGCAAATTCGAGTCAGGTTCGATCACCCCATGCTGAGATTCGAAATTTACATAGCTGTAATTTCATATTGGGAAATTCATAAATTCCCCGTTAATGAACGATTGTCTAGAACCAAGAGGGTTAATCGTCATTTCATTATGCGTCCCGAGACGAGAATCGATCGCCGCAGGCGTTCGCCAAATTGGATTATCGTGTAGGAACATACGGCCGTTTTGCCGCACGCAAAGCGTTGCGAATATCGCTTAAATGCTTTTCGTGTTTTCGTCAATTTATGCTCGAACGGCCCAGCCCGTCGAAAGAATATGAAATTCTAACCGGAAGCTCGTAAAACTCGGTTTTGGATTTCGTAGATTGCATTCTGAAGGGCGCACCCGAACGATTAGATGAAACCCTATCGTGAGGGATTTTTCCGCACGTTCAGGGTGGGTGTTGAAATGCGAAAAAACATTACGAAATCGGAGAACGTAGTGATAATGAAAATAAAATTCAAAAAATAGCAAAAAAATTTCGTAAAGTAAAAATTAAGTTACTTTGTTAAATAATTTTTGATAAACGAATTATATTATATTTCATTGTTCTTTTAGGCAGTCCAAATACATTGACACAGAAAGATGTACGACTAAGGCAGCAAACTGGTTCGTCATACCTCAGGAACTCGTCATCATCGGGATCTTCGCAAGACGTTAGAGATGCCACTTCCAGTCCAAGACGTCCCGTCAGTTACTCTCACCCGTCGCAACTACCACAGAGGTTAGTCGAGCAATCGAGTTTTCAACTTTTTGACTGCAACTGTTATCAATATTCGTCTTCATTCGTCGAATTATTTTTGAGAGAATAATCAGTTCTCGCATTTCTGGATCGAGCTGCAGTCAAAAGGTTCCAATTGAGAGCAATTTTCAACTTCAATTCGTTACGACTCGATTGAATTTTCAGGAGATCCGTCCATTATCAATCAACTGGCTCCCTGCACTCGGATAGTCCGAGCAGCAGTAGCGTATCACCGGTGCCATCCCCGAGTCCAAGAGCTACGCCTCTACCCGTTTCAAGGTACACCCCTCGATAAAGAGGAACAGTCGCTACTCGATCGATTTTCACGATTTTCGACAGACTTTTTCATCGCTATAGTAATTTTGGCTGTAGAGAATACGTACATAGATTAGTTTTTTATATCGACGCTGTGACTTCGTGTGCTTTCACGTGCAAGGCGAATTGCACGCACGATATTTTTCAATGTTGTACTATTTATAGCAGCAATTTTTTAGCCAAATTTATTTTTAATTTTTTCTTATTTTTTTCGCTTAAATTCGTTTTGGTCGTATAAGGTCGCCCACTGTAAGAACGAACGGACCGCCGCAGAGTAGCCTGAGGAAGGCAAAAAGATGGTCGTCAACGGGTGATTTCACGCACTCCCCGCAATTGCCGGGAAACAACTCCCAGCTAGTAGGCACCAGGTATGTCGAAAGTTGATTATTCAGCCGCTTTCGAAAGCACGAAATTCTTGCCTTGTGTTTGTTTTTTTTTTCATTTCCTCTCGGTTTTTTTTTTCACCGATAATCAACGTTTCTGTACTCATTTTGCTGTTTACGTTTTATGCTTGTTATCGTCCTCCGTCCTGGAGCGAAATCGATCGTTTTCGGTGAAAATTGAAAATCTCGGTCTTGCATGCAAGCGTGAAATAACAAGAACACCGATCACGGATTTTTGCTTCTTGCCCGTGATCGATTTACTGAGTGTGTTAAATGATCGATCGATTGGCTCGACGATTTCCCTCCATAGTCCGTGTAATTTTGTTTTGTTTTACTGCACTACGCACGGTTTCGTTAGCATTCTCATTCATTATAGATTGTCGGCATCCACCAAGTCTCTGTTCAACCTGTTCAAGCCTCCGACGATGAGCAACGTCAAGCACGGGTAAATAAGAAGTATTCGTTTCTTATTTTGTGTACTTATATCTGACTAGAAAAACTTTCAGTGATCCCGATCGAATTCATTATAAAATTCCAATTAAATTAAATATTTCTAATTAAAATGATCGTATCAATTTTTTGGTGCTCAAAAGTTATTCACCTCTCGATGCTCGAAGTCCGAGTGATTAATCGAGATCAGATTTTTGATCGAGAACCTGGTTGTCATTCCTAATTGGAACCTAATGAATGATCTGGTTCGGCATGAAATTATTTCTAGTCCGGCTGCTTTCACATTATCGATGGTTGTGTCACTGCTTTAATTCGAATTCGGATCGGACAAACACGCGACGAAAATGATTTCTGGGAGAGGTGAGTGAAATGCGATAGAGATTTGCCGCATGGGATTTTTTTTAATCGCGACCTTGCATGCGAATGCCGTAACGAGGATTCTGCACGTGTTTGTGTAATATTTCGAAGGCGGGTTCGATGTGCCCCACCCACGAGGCCCGCTTAACAATGCCGTGCGCATGCATCCTATTAGAATGAACCGTGAAACTGCCTCTTTATTTTTTAATTAGCCAGCCACTCCCGCCGTTATTTTCGATCGAGCTTCCACCGCGACGACCTCGCGCTCGTCTAATTCACTTAAGGACGGTTTCGCCTTACTCGCGGTTTAAACGAGAATTGATGAGTTATACTGATTTTATTTTTAGTTTTGAATTTTTAAGTAAGCAAAACACGTGACTGAAGAATTACTACAATTGTTTCAATAAAAGGAAAAGTACAAAGAAACTCAGAGTCGACTCGAAATCGGTTCCCGTCCGCCACTCGATACGGAAAAGAGAGAATTTCCGAGTGAACTCTCGTTACGCAAAAAAAGCTCGAATTTTTTTCGCGATAGATCTATCCTTGCGTAATTGAAATTTCAAACGTGTCACGCTTGTACCCAATATCACCGTTCGCCTTGAACGAGTACCGACGCGCCTTTAACGGCCTACACGGTAAATCATAACACGATGGCGATCAATGCCAAATCGAAACGAAAATTTGCCCGCGTCTTTCCATCTTAGGAAAATACGAAATTGGTTTGTCAAGGCAACCGTCCGCGAAGCCGGCGAAATATACGAGCTCCGATTTTGGCAATTGGGCGTTCCTTCCGCGGTTTTACGCGCACGATTATATCACCGCCGGCTCGGAAGACTTACGAGACGTTTAACGCGCTCGCGCGCATCTTTTTTTCCCGAACGTACTGGGTGTCTTTAAATTATCAGTCTTCGTTGAAAGATTTTCAATGCTTGTAAAAATATTTCTGTGCTGTCGTTATATTGCTTTCGTCGCCTACCAGTCACGAGATAGTCTACCGCAGATTATATTGTAAAAACGGTGCTCTCAGGGTCATAATTAAAAGAGAAACAGTTTTTTGAGAATAATGAGAACTTTTTCACCATATGGAGGGATTGTGGTTATTTTTGGACACCCCGTATGCCGTGAAGTCCGAAAGAAAGCGAATAGCACGAATCAAGGCTGTTACGCAACGTCCACGAGAGCGCTCTTCACGGTTCCACGATGCTCGTCGTTACGGCATCTCGGATATGCCGGAAACCTTGTCGGCAGGAAGGAAGAGGGGGGAGGGGGGGGGGGGGGTGAAAAAATTCACAACATAAAAGAAACTTTCGTTTCGCGAAAAAACGAACTCTCTTTTCTTCGTCCCAGTGAGTTCATTCTATAATTAAACCGAGCCTCGAAGCATTAAATCGATATCATTCGATTTCAATTTTATCTCCTCCGTCGGGTTTGTGATTCAACGCGAATCCGCTCGAATAAAATATCGCGGGCCTTGGCTGGCTTTCCGAAACGACGCGAAAAGCCGTAAACGTCGTCGGGTCGGGAAAAAAGAAGATTATTGTACCGTGACGTAACGAAAGTACGAGCAAGAGAGCGAGAGCGAATTCGTCGAGCGATGAAGGTGCACTCACAACGGTGAGTCACGATTAAAATGAGCGAGAGAGGAAAAAAAAATGGCAAGTTTGGGTTGGTCAGTCGCGAGCAAACAGTCAGCGCGGAAGGTTGCGGCTTCTCGCGATTCCGAAACGAGGACGAGGTGTGTGCCTTCTGATCGACGAAACGGAGTGACTTACTGCTCCCCGCGAAACGATTATCCTCCTCGAATTGCCTGAGTCACCTCGGGCTCGCGAATCGTTCGAAGGTCGCGCGTTAGGATTCCTTACGAGAGCCAAGGTGACTTATCGATTCACCGTATTGTTCGAATTTTACCGATAACACGTAAACAAATTTTTACAATTTTTTTCTTCCCCAATCAGCACGAGCAACATGCAGTACAACGAGGAAGAGGGCACCGTCAAGATGTACCTCAGAGGGAGGCCCACCGTCCTCTACGTTCCTAGTTCGATGACGGAGACTTACGATCTTCACAAGGTCAGCACACCACCCCAGAGCAAACTCAAGCTCGACTGGGTCTACGGATATCGCGGTCGAGATTGTCGCAGCAATTTGCATCTACTGCCCACCGGCGAGATTGTTTATTTCGTAGCCGCTGTCGTGGTGCTCTACAACATGGAGGAGCACAGTCAGAGGCACTATCAGGGCCACACGGATGACGTCAAATGGTGAGAATTATCGCCGAGGAAATATACTCGCGTCGCGCAACGCGCTAATTAGCTCACGCAATTTTTCTATTATTTTTAGCCGTATCGTTGTTAATGTTATTAATTTTTTCCCAGCATTGCGATCCATCCTAATAAACTCGTGGTGGCGACTGGTCAGGCCTGTGGAACCGACAGGAGAGATGCATTGGTAATTTTTTTGTTAAGAGAATTCATTTATTGAGTTTAACGTGAACTTCAAAAAGGTGATAAAAATATCGTCTTTCAGGCTCACATACGAGTATGGAACTCCGTTAGCCTGACGACATTGAACGTGATCGGTAACGGCGAACTCGACGGATCGATCTGCTGCCTGTCATTTTCCAAGACCGACGGTGGCACTTATCTCTGCGCGGTCGAGGAAACGGCCGATCACACAATCTCGATCTGGGATTGGCAGAAAGACCGTAGTTCCAAAGTCACGGAAACGAAGGTGTGTTCTCGCGAGAATACTCTACTTATCTTTTTTTCGTTCTTTTACGATTCTCTTGCATAGCAATTTGCGCCTACGTTGAGATTAACTCTTGGAGGACCGAAAGCACAATACTTACGAATGCGAACGAGGACTGAATCCGATTCAGAGAATCGCAATATGAAATTTGTCGAACGGGGTCGATTCCGGTCCTTCGAGGGTTAAGTATCGGTAGAGGCATTTCGGTTTCCCGAATCGGATGTAAATCATTTAACGGACGTTGATCACGGAATTGCAGTGCTCTGTCGACACGGTGGTGTGCGCCGAGTGGCATCCGCTGGAACGGAACCAGATAGTGTCCTGCGGCAAGGGACACGTGTCCTTTTGGTCACTCGATAACGGCGGCATGCTGTACAAACGCATCGGAGTATTCGAGAGTCGAGAGAAGCCAAGGTACGTCACTTGCGTGGCCTTTAATCAAAATGGAGATGTCCTCACTGGTGACAGCAATGGCAATATAATCGTTTGGGGCAGAGGTGAGTCTCGACACGGACCACAATAGGTCGTTACGATTTTCTCTTTGAATTTTTATTCGACTACCCTCTGACGATGTGTTATTTCAGGCACGAATACCATTGCGAGGCTAGTCAAAAATGTTCACGAAGGATCGATTTTCTCTATATGCGTACTGAAGAATGGCAATATTGTTACCGGAGGTGGCAAGGATGGCAGAATTGTTTACTTCGATGGATCATTGAATCCGATGGGAATAGAGGCTCACGTAAGAAATCATTTTTTCTCGTCTGTCTATTTATATTCTCAGGTTGTAACTTAATGTTCGAATTGCAGATAGAGGATCACTTTGGAGGAATTCGTACAGTCTCCGAAGGACGAGGTCCACAATTACTAGTCGGAACCACGAGAAACTGCATTTTGGTCGGCAGCGTTGACATGGGATTCAACCCAGCGATGCTCGGACATACCGAAGAAGTTTGGGGACTGGCCTCACACCCTACGTTACCGCAGTTCGCCACTGCTGGCCACGACAGGTTGTTACAAATGTGGGACAGCTTAAGCCACACAGTCGTCTGGAGCAAAGATATTGGGGTATGTTGAACCAGATTCGAGTTTCAAACCCCGAAAATAATGGAATAAATCTTCAATGAAATTATTGTTATACAGGAACAGGCACAAAGCATCGGTTTCTCGCCCGATGGAACGATAATAGTGGTCGGTTGTGTTTCTGGGAAATGGCTCGCCATTGATAGCGAAACACGAGAATTGTACACACACCACACCGATGGATCCGAACCTATTCAGGTATTTTAATTTTACTTTGTTTCATACATTTCCGGCATTTTGCCTCTCGTTCCTCGAGTAGTTGAATATTCATTAAGGTTTCTATTCTGTTAAAAACTCGAACTATTCCGTTTCGCTTTTTGCATTTTTAACAACCGATGTGTATGATGTTTAGGTTGTGCAGTTTTCACCGGATGGATCTCTCCTTGCTCTTGGCTCGAGAGATAATTATATATACATCTATCAGGCGAGCGAGGATGCTACCAAGTATAATCGTGTTGGACGATGCATGGTGTGTAATTATTCTTAAATCTCTTGCCTTGTGCATATACGTATCCTTAGGATGTAAATATGTAAATAATTGATATCTCGCTAATTCACTTACCACGAGATCAACTCTTAAAAGTTTCTAAGTGGTTTACTGAATAAACCTTTCATCTATTTTTATAGCCAAAGCGGATGAGAAGGATCAGAGTAAGACTTGTTCTTCGGTCTCACAATATAAGAATGACAGAACATTTTTTCGAAATAGAAATATCAATGTAACTTATAATACGATATTCTTCTTGATTTTACATTCTGCCACAACAGAAATAATTAGCAGTAGCTCATGATTTTGATTTTTCAAACACTGACACGGACATACAAACATGCGCACAGTAGTTTAACGTGAGCACGAATGTGAACGCAACCGCTGGGGAATGATTATTTTCTTTTGCAATATTAGAGCAATGTTAAGACTGAAAATAAAATAAGAGAATAGTTGTTTTCATTCGAATTTCACTTTCAGGGTCATTCCAGTTTTATCACTCATCTCGATTGGTCCGCGGATGGTCAAATCTTGCGCAGTAATAGTGGAGATTATGAACTTTTATACTGTGAGTACCAATTTTTTAAGTATGTAAAATATACGAAGTTTTATCCGAAAGTATAAAAGTCTAACATATCTCTACGGCGTTATAGGGAACCCAGGTGTTTGTCGACAAATTCCACAACCGTCAATGTTGCGCGATGTAGACTGGGCAACGCACACTTGTGTTATTTCATTCGAAACAATCGGTATTTGGCCAGAAGGTGCAGATGGAACAGATGTCAACAACTGTGCGCGTAGTGGAGACGGAAAATTGTTAGCTACAGGAGATGATTTTGGAAAAGTCAAATTATTTTCTCATCCAGCGTGCCAACCCAAGGTAAAATGAATTTAACGATATGAAAATTTCAATATTGAGAATTAAAATATTCGGATTCCCTCGACACGCCACCTGGTCGCTAATATCTATTTTATTATGTTTGACAGTCTCTTTATCATGCATACACTGGACATTCGAGCCATGTAACAAACGTTACTTTCCTCCAAGATGACACACGTTTGGTATCGACCGGTGGAGCCGATACAAGCGTACTTCAGTGGGAAGTGAATTAAGTTTACCGCACAATGAAATGGAATATGAACATCAATTTTTGCCATAATTTATTCTGAATCAACTTTATTTTAAAGTGCACTTCAATGAAATTAAGGAAGTTGATTCAGGAGATAATCGACGAAAGAAGGGAAATAGCGGATAATCAAAGTATTCTTGTTATCGTAATTTATATTTGATGTAAAGCAAATCTGTTTCTCCCGAAGCGTCGATTGAATAATGCTGTACTTTATAAAATCGAAACACAGAAACAATGGCCGATTTTATCGTAGGTAATAATGGCTATAGGTTCGTAAATTCAATGAATCATAGTTATCTAGATAAGACTTGGTCAATTAACAAGGCGATATCTACAAGAGCGTTGAAAGCGATTCGGGTCCTATACTTAATGCATACATAGCTTTGTATTATTTAGATTATGGTTATTATATTTTGTTAATATATCTCTCTTAATACGAAGACAAAATTGTTGTAAAATCGTTAGATTCTTTTGTTCGGATAACTTTTGACTGCATAATCTTGAAGTAATATCGAAAGTATACTTTTGTTTAAATAACTCTCTAATCGCTATTCTTTTTTATAGTTTCATATTTATAAATAACACGCTTAATCGAACTAAATCTATTTCTACGAATGATTGTTATGCCTTCCTTTCGAGCAAAGTACGTTGAATAATTTTCTATTTGACTCGAATAGATGTAAATTTTCTCAAAATGCTTTTCGACTGATAGTATGTTAATGGGTGGTTGCGTGATTTATTCGCAGTCGTAAAATTCTTCGTACGTGTATTCATATAACAAGTAGAACACATTGTATTTATTTTTTAATCGTCATTCTGATATTGCATACTGAGAATCACGTTGTTTCATGTGTTCAGTTCATGAGCCCGTTAATTACCATTAATGTAACTTGCGAATGAATATAAATTAAAGAAAAAATTAACAGCCGTGTTCTCAGAATGCGATAAAGTTTATCTGTACACGAGGTAGGCGGGACGATTTGCAAAAATATCCAAAGAATCTCTAATTGGAAACTTGTGTACTTATCACGGTTCGCGAACGTCGAACAACGTGGGTGTTATCGAGATTTTATCGAAGTCCAATGAAAAGGAAAAATTATTTACCACGATATACCGTCCAATAGTAAGTAACGTAGCGTCAATTTGCAATTCGACGTCGAAAGACATATTGACTTTATCAACTATTGTAAATGTCGAATTCGGTCGATAAGGAAGCGCTCATTCCAACCGAAGAGTGATTCACGCGCGCGCGATACCGCAGCTAAGAATTAAAGAGGCAGAAAGTAAAAATATTCGAAACGGAAAAAAAAGAGCCAAATAGTATGAGTTCATTGCTCAATGGATAATGTATGCTATTGACGATGGAACGTCCTTCATTTGCATGTCGCGTGCTTATCTTCTTTTGGTATGAAAAATTTTACCAAAGTCAGTACGGGACGTGAAATATCTCTATATTTTCATTTATTATCGCTATGTAAGATACGACTAGATATTTTATTTATGTCACATCACAAAACATATTTGTATGCATAGATGTACGTTTAACAAAAATAAATCGTCTCTAGACGAAGTTTAATTAGACTAAATTTTTATTTTCGAAACCCATCATTCCCAATCGGGACGTCAAATATAATTTACAACCAATTTTTACTTCGTCGTAAATAGATCGATGGAGAAAGAACGAGAGCGGCTCGTCGATAAATACCTACGCCAGAGGTAGGTAGGTTTCTTGCGGCAAGAAAGGGGAAATAAAACAAAGAGAGAAATGAAATCGAAAGTAGAGAAAGTGAAAAGACGATCGGACGTTAAATTCAAGGTTATGATGCACGCGACAGAAATAGAATGTAAAAAAGGTCAAGGTTGTGCAGGAGGGAAAGCGTAGCCCAATTCGCGCATGGAGTTTCCCAGCTCGATATTATCGCGTTCGAGAAGCCTCCTCAGCCGTTCCCTCCTTATCTCGAGAAACGCGCCACGGCCATGTTCGAGCTCCTCCTTCATCTTCATTATTGTTCTCCGGAACGTGAGCCTCTTCCTCGGATCTACGGTTTCGTTCTGCCACGGTTCCAAATTATCGATCTCGCGTTGGCTAAAAAAGAGAGAAGAGGACGGAAGGAGAGGAGCGAGAGAGAGAGAGTGAAAAGGCAATAAAACTGGGATATAAATGTCGTAACACGGCGAACGAGCAATATTCAGTCCTAAAAGATCGGGCCATGGATCAGGGGGGACTTTTTCTCTTTGCAGTGTAAATTAACTTTCTCTCGATGCGCAATACTTCCTGTCGCGAGCGGACAAAATTTCAACCTCTTACGTACACACCGAGCCGGTACGTGCTCTCTCGTACACGGTGGTTTTAAATAACCGTATACTTTTATTACAATTACATTAACTACGAATTTCCTTCTCGTTTAACGAATATGACGTTCGCTATAACGAACGTGACCGATTCTTAGATCGGTTCGTTGCAAACAAATTTATTTGAAAAAATACTTACAGCTTGCGAATGATGTTCGCAGCCATTGTCAGCGTTGTGGTATTTTGTTGTTAACGAGTTATATGTATTGCAGCTGGCTAAACGTAATGTATGCGACAGTTGGTTAATGCGGTCCGCACGATTCGTTTATTTTTGTCGATGGCTCGATTAATCGAAAAAAAGGGACGAATAAAGAGAAACAAAACGAGAACGCTCTGCACTCGCGTAGTGTCAATTGATCGATTCGACTGTTGACTCATCGATCACGATTAATTGACCCCTGCTTTCCTGTCGTCGAAACGAGCGATGGCCTCCCTCGTTTAAAATTTGCTAATCGAAAATCGAGTATAATTGTCCAATATTTACCTTTTTTATTCCCAATTCGTATGAAGGTAAAAAAACCTACTCAGATCGTTTCACTTTCAGTAGATATCCAATCCCCGGACAAGTTACCCTATACATCACTATCATTATTCACTTCCCAACCCAAATGATATCTGCAGAGATGGAAAGGGAGACGATAGATAGAGAACACTCTCTCGCAATTTAAAAATCTAATAAGCACCGGAGATTAAAAATAATAATTATAATTTAGAATAAAAAAACCAAATTTCTCGTCTCGGCTTGTTTATCGCGGTAACGAGAGATTTCGTTTGTTAAACATCCACAGAGGTTGAAAATTGTGCGTGAGCAGCAATTTTTTCCAAAACGAAAGCTGAGTCGAGCGAGAAAAAAAATTGCACCGAGTGGGATGAAAATTGTCCAGAATCAGAGCGTAAACTGGGCGAGTGTATCAATCGAGAGTCGACCGAAAGTGAAATCGCGCGGAGAGCGCGACAGATGGAAAAATTATGAAAGAGTTTGAAATTTTCATCGCGACGAAATTCCGACGCGAATACCACTGAGAATAAAATGCGTTGGAGTAAAAAAAAAAAAAGCGAGAGTTCATTGAAAACGAATGTACGTGTCTAGAGGTTAGCTCTTCTCTTTCCCACGTCGAGGTATATACCTACATGGTTCGCTTCGCCTCGCGAACAAACAAGTCTCAGAATTCTGAAAACTATTAGATCCAACTAGCGAGTCACGTTGTACTACCAAGCAGTCCTGTAGGTACGCGGTGACTAGTGCAGAATGCAGAAAGTATTCTGTCAATAGTTACATATTAAGAGTGCTATTCAATCTGGAAAAAATTAATAATTTGAAAATGTTTTCGAGGACCTCTGACCTTTCGGTCTATCCGTTACTTCTAGTTAATCGAAGATGTAAACTTAACGAATTCAACAATCTCTCATTAAACTAAGAATCATAAATACTTTTAACGATCATCAAAGTTCAGTTTTAAAAATGATATACAAGAAACAATACTTGTATGAAATTAATCAGCATTCAGAATCATTAATCTGTTAAAGTTGAAATTATAAATTATCTGATCGTTACCATTTACCCCTTTGAAAACACGAAAATATAGAGCGATATATCGGATGTTCCCACAGATAAGGAACATTGTTTCGAATTTTGCGACACGAATCAAGAGCTCGCCAAGCTTGGGCAAGCATTCGGGACAGAGCCGATGTGTAGCGGGTCTGAAGTCGAGTCTCGGCGGGGAAAGTGGTGTCCTACTTGCGCACCATTGCTGACCAGTCAACTGTCGGTGGATCGTCGCCACGAGGCACGCACGACGCGATCGTCGAAATACACGTTGGTTCATTCGTGCCTATGGTACTCCCGCGATGTTGTGATCGTACACACATACGTTACCCCTCCTCCCCAACTTTACGTAATCGAGCGTGTCGCAAGATTTCATGAATGAATCGCGTCAAGCGCGCGCGCTCGGCCTCGCGATTGCGCGTTCATCGAACCCCCCACTTCCTCGCCACTTTCGTGTCCACCGAGCGTCTGTAATTACACTTTTCTGCTCGCTTTTACATCTTTCCACTCGTTTCTTTTCTCACTCCCTTTCCCATCTCTCTCGACTTTTTCACTCTCCCTCTCGTTGTCTAATCTAGAATTTCAATTCCAGCAACCCACATTGCACGGACGTTTGTTAATTCGTTTTCCGCGTTCCCCGGCGCTCAATTTCACTGCAATCCACGGTGTGTTCTTCTTTCACAATGAGTTTTTAAATGTCGTTACGATATCACTCGAAAATTATAAAATAATTGTCGCAGTGATGTAACCGTGCCGAGGGTTTAATCGAAAATCGTGCGTGCTAGTTGAAAAACCACTCTCGCCTATATTCTTCCTCGACTTTGGTATTAATACATCCGGTCGTCTTCGGGCTTCGTTTAAAAATGAATCAAATTAGGAAAACAGACTGAAATTCGAAATATTTTAGTTGGAGATTAGGTATGTATGACCCTGAATCAGGATTAAGTACAACATCGAATGGAAATCAGACTCAATCTGGAGGTCAATCGGATCCGAGCCAGGTCAAGATCAGGCCTCGAAGAGTGGCGGGACAGAAAATTAAAATCAGTCGTTAACGCTAAATTCATTTTATCCAGGTAACAAAGATTCGATCGAGCATTTATTTTTCGACTAGAAACCCGTCGAAAGGAGTTTCTCGCAGAGGAAAAATACCAAAAAAATCTCGGCGCATGAATATTCATGATTATCGGATCTATCGAGTGATCTTTCACGATCGTTATCTCCTCCATACACGATTTTCCGTACCTCCTTCTCATTCACTTACCGTGCCCTACCTCGGATAGATTGCTATTATATAAAGGAAAATGCTGAGAGCGCGCGCTGAGCGGTCACTCCGCGCAACGTGTAAACTTCATTTTATGCCTATGTGTATGATCACGATCGAGCGCGTTAGCTGCGTTCGGAATATATTTTTCTTCCCACAGTATCTCGCTGGAATCTCTGGCGAAACTCTAGCGACCATTAAGTAAACGTCCCGTTCAAACATTAGATTCGATCCGTGCTGGCTCTTCATTTTTCTCTCGAGGATACAAGAGCGCGCGCTGGTGAATTTTGAAATTCAAATTTTCCAAATTTCAATGAAAAAATAAGTATAATAATCTACGAGGGACTATTAAATCGTTACACACCGCACGAAATCGATCGATTTCGTTCGATTATCGCGTCCGCATTGGCCAACGACGCGATTTAAAAGTTTTTTGTAATTTAAAAAAGAGAAGGAGGAAAACAGAAATAATAAAGTTCGGAGCGGAACGAGTCCGTATATGCACATTCATTAGCGAGCGAGACCACTCATGCATTAATTCATATAATATTTTTGCATCGTGCCGACGCGGTTGTGTTCGTTCGCGCGCTCGATACGAAATTGCATGAGTCACAGGAACGACCCGCGATTAGGCAGCCGATAATCGACGCACGATAAACGATGAGCGGTAAACTAAACTCTCGGTTCTAAGTATCGCGTATCGTGATTACTCCTGCGGTAAAATCATACCTACGAATCACACGAGATAGTAAAGAATTGTTTACTCAGCGTGATTGGACCGCCGTTGTTATTTTTTTCGCCGGAAATTCGCTAGCAAACGTCAAATTCGATTATTGTTGGTTTCGGACGTGCTTGCACAATAATTTATCGCGTATTAATTTAACTCCGTAATTAGGTACCTCTTCCCTCTCTCTCTCTCTCTCTCTCTCTCTCTCTCTCTCTCTCTCTCCCCCTCTTTATTCCTTGAATACTATCGTTACGCGCAAAAAGCGCACGGTATAATTATTTCAAGTAACTTAATTGCAACGTAAAACCCATCGTGCCATATACTATATGCTCTTATACACAAAATTTCCTATGAATTAACATGATCATCAAATATTGAGAAGGTTGTTACCAACACGTGCCGAATGTAATTAACATAGCGAAACGGCATATTCTATATTTTCCGTTCGAACCGATTGTCGGATTTAATTTGAATACTTGAGAACTTTTTTAAAATTTTAACATCCAATTTTTTAATTTTTCGACTCCTTTGTTGGCTCACTGATTTTCACCCGAGTTCATCACCGATCGATAAATTACCGCGCGCTTGACTGAAAGATTAATTAGAAAATTATTCATCCCGATAGCCGAACGAAGCTCTCCATTTTTCTTTTCAATCTAATCAAGTTATAATTATAACAAGAAAAGCGGCTCGATGAGCGTTTCGCGGAACATTTTTCACATCCGCTGCTCGCCGCTGCGGGGCAGAGTACAATGGCGCGAATGACGAGCGCAAATAAATGAAGCTTTGTCGTGCGAGTGAGCGAACGAGAAACGAGCCCTTTAATTGCGTCGCGACTGTAATAAGTGAAACGCGCTTTTTTTTATTTCTCGTTTTCTTATTACGAGAGGGGGATACCGCAACTAACTAATTAGGGGAGTAGAGGCACGGAGGAGCGCGCGATGCTCGGCTCGTTTCTTCGTTCTCGTCGATTGAAATACTTACCGACGAAAATCGGGAGGACGGCGAGGGGTGAGAACGAAACGGGATCGTTGGCATGAACGCCGGTAGCGAAAGGCCCTTTACGAGCGAGATGAAAGACACACGCAGGAGCGGATTAAGGGAGAGAGGGAGAGAGAAGTCACGCTCGGGGGGTAGATCCGCGAAAAAAGAGATCGAGAGCGAGGATAAAAAGAGAGGAACGAAGGCGGAGAAGAGAGGGGGAGAGAGAGAGATAAAAGAGAGTAAAAAAGAAGGTGGAAAAAAGGACACTGTTGGCTTCAAATCCAGGACCAGACGAACCGGTCTACCCCTCCGTGCGCAAGAGATGCGTTCGAATTTCTTCTTTTTTCACCTTCTTTCTCCACGCTATTATCGTCTTCCTTCTCCTTCGTTCTCTTCTTCTTCTTCTTTCCTCATATTTATTTTTTTACTCCTTCATCTTCTCGAGCCGAGAGAGAAGCCGGGATCTTTCTTATACTATAGGCTATCACGGCCCTCGACCCGCGTACGCGTTCCCCCTCTCTCTCTCTCTCTCTCTCTCTCTCTCTCTCACTCTCTCACTCCTCCTCGCGCTCACCCTATTCGCGTGTTGTTGTTCCGCTTCGTCCTTCGTGATCCTCCGCCCTTCTTCTGCGCAGTTGATACTTACAGGTGCCCGACCGAGGCTATCCGAATTTTTCGTTTTTCAATTATTCGGAAATTTCAATTCGACACTTGAATAATTCGTTCTATGACTATATTAATAAGCATTTCATCCTCAGTTAGAATAAAATCAATTGGAACAGTTTATGTTCGATCGCAAGGATCGAGATGATAATCGATATATCTTGAATCGACTTTATTATTTTGTTGTAATTTGAAGAAATTTTCGTACGATAAACTTATTGTAAATTCCCTTGCTATTAAGCAAGCGTATTTAAGCGAGTTTCAAACTCCGTTTTGTCATCATGACAGCCCTTATAGCGAGTACACTTCATAAATGTGTCCATGTCTCGTTACGACAGCATATCATCGATTTTTACGCCGCAAGGCTTTTCCCCAAATGAGCCAATAACATTCCTAATTAACGGCTCAAATCTGAATTCTCATTTCGTAGAAATACAGACAGACGCCATGTCGGCGAATATAATGTCCATACAATATCCCTAAAGTTAGCCCTGCCATTTTTGATTTTTAATAAAATGTTTATTGTGCCAAATTGTGTTCGCTTTGTGCTTTCTTGCACCGTAAAAATTTTCTTCATATCAAGCACAATTTGGCAAAATAAAAATTTCATTGAAAATCGAAAATGGCAGTGCTATAACTTCACAGACATGACTTTACAGTATACGAAAATCTAATCGATGTTTACGTTTTGAAACAGATTGTTTTCGAACCGGGATCGAGCCTCGAATGTACAAGTGGCAAATGGCGATGTTTATGAGGGGGTCTTATAAATTTGCCTAGGAGATGGGATCGCGAAACGATTTCGAAAACGCGAAGCGTCCATGGATCTCGCGGAACCGGCGACGCGTCGCGGCAGGCGCGAGAGAAGAATACGCAAGCGAGCTGCATTGCTGCGCGAACGCGACGCCGATTCGCATTCACGTCGGGGTCGATTTACCCGGCGACGGGGCGTTCTCTCGCCCCGTGATAGAGTCGTAAAGGCCTTTATATCGGAGGGTCCTCCGATACGTGACGCGACGTCACGATGTTTTACCAGGGAAACGAAACGTAACTCACGCGTTGTCTATCTGCCTTGAATACGAGAGAGGAGTTTACGTGGATCTAAACATGCGCGATTTGCGTCCAATCCTATGCGCTTGAACTTTGCGTAAACGGAAATTAAGAAAAATAACAACGTAAATTTCAGATTTTGAGTAAATATCCATCAAATTGCCATCACTTTTCCACTATTCATAATCATACATTTCTATCGAGACACATTCTGAAATACTGTAACAAGACCATTGAAACAAAAAAATAAAATAAATCGATAGTTGAAAAGCTCGTATTGAAATTCAGGTACAGTAAATTTGTTCGAAGGGCTCCACAGCGCGAACGATCCGCCCCTGTTGAACGCAGACCGGTGAACAGACGCGCGCGCACGACTACCTGTTGCTTTCGCCGTTCCTGTAACCGCCCACGGCCATTGCGCTCCGGGTATGGTACACACGAGAAATCACAAATTCGATATTCTCCGGTGTAACAAGCGGGCAAGAGCTAAAGAGAAAGAGAGACCGAACGAACAATGTACGAAAATTACTCCGAGCGCGATACGCCGTTTTCACTGTGGAGATTTACGCTTTCGCGAGATCGGCCTTTGTCCGTGTTTTAATAAACTGGGCGATGTGAAAGAAAAAACGTTTTTACTAGGATAGAAAGTTCTCTGTCAATCGAAACCGTTTGTCGATTCGAGTATTCAAATGTACATTACCGAGAGCACGCGGAAGTGGCATCCGGTCGCGCGCATCGTCGCAACTTCCGCGTCGGATTATTATTGAAAGTGCATACTGTAACCCGAATACACGCTCGCGATATCGAATCTCGCCCCGCCTCGAGAGCGTAGACGCTCGGTTGTTTTCAGGACCCGGATCGATAAATAAATTGCCGCTCTCAAACTCGAATTAGAGTACAGATTTCAACCTATTTTCGTTCCGAATTCATCTGTATCAACGTTGGGTCAAAATCGGGTCCAGCCTGCGAATGGCTGGTGGAAATTGGGTTAAATATAGTTCGTTTCGAAATTTCGGACGATAATATCGGAACAAGGGGACTACGATCGAGTGGGCAGTGAAACAATCCCATATTGAGAAACGTATCGATTCGATAAACTCGATTCTTCTCGAATCAGTTCGGACAAAATTGACGTCGACCAGATTATACTCATTATCACTGAGATTATAATTCACTAGGAGATTTTTCGATACGGAAAGACCTGAATTTATTTTCCGAATTTGAGAGCCTCTTCGCCGTTTGTTGTATCTCGCGATGGCGTTTCACGAACGTTTGTTTCTACTTCGGATTCACGAACGAATTCCAAAATTTTCCAACGAAAATGAGAGTAGGAGCGATACGGGCAATTATCAACCGCGACGTAAATCGTGAGGAACGAGGTTTGTTATTGCGGCTCGTAAGTTACAAACGACGAACGAGAAACGCCTTCCGATTGTTCGGTCAGTCGCGCAATGTAAACCGCGCCGACATAACTACATTGCCCCGGCCGTTTAATAGACTTTCACTGGTCCCTCCTCCCTTCCTCCCACTTCTCCTCGCATCGTAACAAGAAACGTTCACGCATATAATGGCCAGGATTGTACAATACTTGGCTCGCGCTTTCGCGAGTGCCTCGAGGGGTGAATGGAAAAAAATCAATCCGGATAAAAAGCTATCTTCGCACCGAGGATGAAAATTGTCAGATTGACTGAATCTTGTTATTAATTTGATAATTTGTTCCTAAATTCAATCTCGAATAACTATAATAATTTCTAAAAAAATTCTACATCCCCATTCTAGAATAATTTCTTCCCTCTATTGTACGTTTCGCCGAATCAATTTGCCGCAGTTAAAGCGCCCGTATTCCACCATAAGTCGAGACACGCGCGTGCAGCGAGGAGCGTGTCCGAGTGGAGGAGAGGAAGAGGCGAGAGGGGCGGGGCAATTTCTAAATCGCATCGGAACGAACCGATGGGTTGACATGCGGGCTGTAATAAACGGATAAATCGGAAAAGTCTCTCTCTCTCTCTTCTCTGCGAACTGTCCGACTGTATCTCGAGCTCTCTATTCCTGAAATATACGCGCGATGGTATAAATGTGGTGGATATATATATAAACGCGAGCGCACGTGTCGAATTTTTGCCTTCCCGCAACGCCCACGTGGGAACAAATTTTCCCCTCCCTTTTCGCTCCTCGCGCGATGAATCGAACTCTCTCGACTCGGAAACGCGAAACGTACATGTACTGTAGGTACCTGCGTGTTCGCGGAGCTCGCGCAAGCCGTAAAACGGGTTCGGTCGGCCTGCGGGGGTCGCTTCTTGCTTACTTTTTTCTCAAACTCGATCGTTTCGATCTCCTGCATTAAAGGACTGGCGTATTTTAACGAGCGACGATTTCCGTCTCATGAACACTCCCCCCAAATTCGTTCTGTCCTTTCTCGTGAAAACATTCGTTATAGCGCTATTCGATTTAAAAAATACCGACGCAGGTATCTCAAGCCTGGTATCAACGTCCTCCGTATGATTTAAACTCCTTTCGTTACCACTGATTCGGTAACAATCGACTTGATTTCGTGTCTGCTTAAGCTGATTTTCGACTGCAGCCACTGTCAACCTATTAAGACCCAGCTTAAACCGATTTTCAAATGGTTCTGTTCGTTTACGGAAATTTCCCTCTGATTAAACAACAACATGAGTGTCTTCTGTGAGTCATTTATAGTCCAATATCTTAGAAACTATGAGGTATCAAAAAGGTTATCGCAAAAATGTTTTTCGGTTTCGATAAGAACGTTTTTTGTATGCAATGCCTTCCACGGTTGAAACAAAAATCGGTTGAATGCACCTGAAAGCGGGTCTGGCTCGGAGTCAAATACGTATTGACTCGAGTCTTACGTGTTCTCTCTACGAAAGCGTTTGTTACAATTCCCCTCGATTGAAAATACCGACAGTGCTTGCTCGTTGACGCTAAATTATATTTGACTCGTGAAATGTTCAAACGGGTAGGCCAGACCTGGCTCCACTTTACCATACGAGTCAGCTCGATCCCACGAAATAAAAAGAAGTAAGGCGGTAGAGCGCTGAGCGAGCGGGAGAAAGAGGCGAATAGAGAAAAAAGAACCAGTAGTCGCTAAGGTTATGCCAGTGGCTGTTTCAGCGGTTTAATTTTAGCTTCCGTGGCTAATACCTTCCCGAGAACGACCGTCTCGGCCTTTCCGGCTGCTTTTCGTCTTAATGAACTAGCGATAAGCCGACCTTATCTCGTCACTAATCGACGTGTATTTCGAAAGGGACGATCCCATTACCTAAGTGGGATTTGGAGCGTAGAATTATTCCTATAATAACGTTTCTTTATTTTTCTCTCATTCTCGAAAAATATCGATTATCTCCTCGGAAATAAATTATTTCGACGAATTTTATCACCGCGTCGTTTTCGTTTTTTTCTTGAGAAAGATGAGGAAAATTCAACGAGTGCGTTGGTAATTTTTAATTGACGATGTTATCGCGAAGTACGACGAGTGAAAGGACAAAACTGCCGAAGTACGAGCCGACGAAACGAAATGCGAGCTCGAGTGAAAATGTCGAGAAAATCGTTCTCGAGATCGTAACGGCGGCAGCAGCCAGTAAAAGAAAATTAGGTTGCCGGTGTCGCGTGTCAGCGTATGACTTCGCGAGCCGTGAATTCGTTTCGCGAACTAAATTAACATTGCAGGTTTCAACGTCTTTATTCAAACCATTTTTTAACGTGAAATTAATCGGCACCTCGGAGATATAATTGCATTCCAAGTGCATTGTTTCGATAGTTGGCTAAAAATTCTCCTACCGCAAATAACATTTAATCTCAACTATTTGCCTTGAGTAATTCGATTCGATATGAAAATTGTGAGCATTGCATGCGCGATTAGATCAAAGAGAAACAGAATCCGAATGTTCTGAGGTTAAAACTAGTAGATAAATATTGATATCATATAATTTGTAATGATGAAAAAGACACAGTGAGTTACAGCCAGGATTCGAGTGGTAATTACATGTGAATACTTGATTGCGGTAGATCGATATCTCTCCTTGTTATTCCCAGTATATGCAATTTATTTTGCCATCGTTGCTAGATAGTATCATTCCTAATAAGATTCGAATTTTACTAAAATTTTCTGCTACACTCTTATCTCCTTTCGATTTCATTCCCATGTAAGTATACCTACCGAGTTAATTTGGTAGATTTATTTTTATTCGGTAATTTTTATTAATTTTTAATTTGCTCGTTTAACAATCCTGAAAAACTTCAACGCCAACGTTATTATTCAATCTTTCACGAGCGAGATTCGCGACTTATTTAGCAACGCTAACCCTTATTTATATAGCCATATCCGGGCACGGCGAGTCATTACCGAAGCCGTAAGATTCGTGGCGATATAGCCATGAATACGAGCACTCCTATACGCAGCCCCGTGAACGCGTTGAGCAAATCGCCTTGTGTTTTATTAAACGTTTTCAGTCGGTGCAACACTCCAGTTCTCCTTGGATTCCTCGACAATTTCTCAACTTCCGCGCACGAGTGCAGTGCGTTTCATTGAATTGCTGTTTATTTATACGTCCTTCTGATCGGGTTGTCACTTCCTTTACTTTGTATCGAATTGCCACTTTTTTCGTTACCTTTCAGAAGAAAGAAATGCAGGAAATTCAATCAAATGAATATTTTTGATGATTTAGTTGACGATTTTTCACAACTGCATCTTTTTTACTAAGAAAAATAATGCATCTCGCTAAAAATTTATCTCAGCAGGTTGCGCTAATATAATTTTCCTCGTTCGTTCGCCTCTTCCGAGAAAACCCTTCTCGTCTTGTTAGATAGTGTAAAACATACGCGATGGTATTTCAATCGTTTCTCGACGATATATAGGGAATGAGAAATGAACAGAACGGTGCGTTTTGCTTTTGCAAAATGACGACGACGTCTATCCTCCATGCGGACATTGCTTATTATCGTCGTTTGACTTTACGATCCTGTCGGGACTTTGGCGTCTCCATTCAAGAGGGAACTGGCCTATCGTGCGAGCGGATAATATTTCTTGAATCTATATTCTATTTTTCAACGATAAGATAGAGACTTGTTTACACGTATTAGGCCAGACTCAAACGCGATCTTATCTGTTTTCTATCCTAATTTCATCTTTTCTATCTGGATCGAAATCAGATTGACTTTTGGTTGAAAAAAATTTACCATTTTGTGATAAAACGAGATTGCGATACGCCAACAATAATACAAAGTTTTCTTGAACGAAAAAAATTGCATCGGGATATCCAGCGAACGGCAGACAGCGACTCGAACCGAGACGAACATGTACGAGTTGCTGCAAGAATGAAGTCGAAAAGGTCCGTAATCTGTTATATAATTTATTTTCCCATGTTATTTTTTTGAGGAGAAAACAAAAAATATTCAAATGTTTTTACACCGCGGTATGAAAATTCATTCATCACTCCTCCAGTGCAGCGTACTCTCGCAATGGAAGATTTATGCCGACACTTGATTCCGGCGGGGAGCGCAAGTCGGAAATTTTCGCTACCAGGCGCTTGTCATTAAACGTCAGCATCGCTCTTAACCACTTAAGGCTATCGCGCTTAAAGCGAATCGACCAATCAAGCTCCGTAAATATAATCATCCGAGTAACTACAGGACGGCTCGCGAGTCTTTGATTCTCCCTCTACCGTCCTATATCACGCGCTATACGCTCATCGCGTTCTCTGTTAGCTCGTGCTAACGCAAATACCGCTCGTAGTTCGCTGTTAATCGGATTTTTATCGATACGCGAATGGGATCGTCGCGCTCGAGAGGGTAATTCAGGCCTCCGAACTCGCTCTCCGTTCGCGATCCGTCGTATCGGTCGCGCACGTGAAACCAGAGATACGTAACACATCGACGCGATAACACAACGGATCTCGCGCTCTCTCGGCTCCGTACATGATTTACGCTCGCGTTTATTTTCAGACAAAGCGGCCGAGATATCGCCTCTAGTCAACAGCGTTTAGTTAACAGCGAGTACTTTTTCGTCCCCGCGCAATCGGAACTCCCTCTCGTAATGAATTGTTTGCAGACCGATATCGGGCCCGTTAAAAACAAAACGTTACAAAAGAATTAATTGATAGAGCTTCTCTCGTTCGCGACGCCGTTCGATCGGGGG
>NCVS01000421.1:356631-400988 GCA_003055095.1 Goniozus legneri
GGGGGGCTCGTTTCAAGGTTTAATGCGTACCAAAGTTTCAACTCGGGATGTAGCACCGACGTTTCGCCAGCAGTGCTCCGCGCGCGATGGGAGGAAAATAAACGAGGGAGATATACAGGAAAAAACAAACACGTATACGCGTCCGGTGAATGTCGCACGAGATCTATCCGTGTTGCTATACGAATACGAAATTACATGTGAGCGTGAGATTTCGTACGATAAGCTTCAAGGACGTACCGCTCGGCTTCATCCTCGAGACGTTACTTTTTCCGCAGAGCGAGATTTCACGGGAAATGATTCGTAAACGATTGTATTGTCCGAGTAGGAATTAATAGTTTGAAAATTTTTCATTGTTTTCCCGCTCGGCCTGATAGCGAGATTCGTTCGTTGGTGGAAAGACGATATTCGTCGGGGACGTTCTTTCTCATGCGTCGGCTGTGTATCGTATGTCACGCTCGTCCAAAATTCCATACGACACCAAGCGAGTTACGCAACATCAGCGAGCACGCGCGAAAAAATAAACCGGAAGACACGATTGGAATAGGGAATCGGAAACATCAGAAAAATATTTCATTCGCAAGCGCTTCGCACGACTAAAGCTGAGATCTTAGCGTGAAATTTCAGAAAAATTTTAATATGTACCTATACTGTATCAACAATTATTGTTTTCAATTTCAAATTGTAATATCTTAAGATAAAAATATGAAGTTTTAATCTAATCGTACAGAGTCGGTATATATGTATATTTTAGATATCGTTCGTCAGCAAAATGATATGATAAACTATTTTTTGAAGAAAATTTACTTAGAACTTACTTTTCATTCAAGAGTTGGAGCTTTCGAGAAATTCTTAACGATTTTCCTAAAAACAAATAGATAAACAAATGCGAAAACTTAGATCTACGTGCTCCGTAGATAGAATATATTCTTCGAATGAATTATAATTTGTTGGTTTTCCCGTCCTCAACACCTGTCCCTTCACTGCGAGAAATCTCGAAGCGGGGGATGCCGAGAATTTAAGCAGTCCTGGTGGCGCGTCTGACCCCTGTAGGAAGTTCCCCCTCGTACGTGACGACGGTGTCAACTCCCTCGAGAGCCGGAGTCAAGTAAAAAACAAGAAATGCGGCGATAATGAAAATAAAAGAAGTGGGGGTCAAGCCAGCAGTGTAGGAGGCGAGAGAACGCATCGCTCCCCGCATATGTAATGCCCATTGTAGTTACATGTGTTGTCGGCGTTGTTCTACGTGCTGGATGATTCGTATAGGCGAAGCTCGGGTCATAAAATAATCGGAAAATGGCAAGATCGTTTGCTCGTTGTCATGAAATTAGTTTCATGAATAAACCTGTACTTGAATCTGAATTTCTGGTCTAATCTCAGTTCTGACTCGAATTTCGAGTCCACATTAAGAATAGAATTAAGAAGGAAAGATCAAAACTTAGTTGAGATCGGATTGACCAAAAAAATTCAGATTTATTATTCGACTCGTGTGGCTACAAAAATATTTTTCAACGACGGGTTCAAAGTTCGCAATTGCATTGAACGCCGTTAGAGAGAAAAGAAACGAAGGATAAAGAATTAACATAATGTCTAAAAATTCCAAGCGACAAAGTTCGAGAGGCCTCTCTCTTTTCCTCGTCTCGAATACCTGCTTGAATAATGCCTCGATATATGCATTGAACTCCTGCGAGGGAGTCTGAAGGAAGCCTTTCACGAGCGTCGTCGCGGATATGAACGCGTGTAGGAAGACCTCTCTGTTCCCTCGCGTTAATAAAACGCAAATTGTTTTCTCAGCAGAGTCGTTATTCATCGCGTTATTCAATAAAAACGTCGATGGGTACTTACTATTGTTAATAAATTTTCAACGCCGATAATTATACGAGCGTGCCTCGTATGTATAAGTAATTATTGTTATTTCGAGTTTGAAAAGGGTAAACAATTCGGAGAACCGATATATTAATACCGAAATGTTAATAACGGTAATGGTAATTCCCGAAGCGGTTGAAAATGAAAAGTCGTTTAACGGACTCGCATTAATTCAGTTGAAATATCGGCACCGCGGGTAGAAATAAATATCGTACGTATTGCACACGCGAATCGGTGGCGAGCACGCGCGAGTTCTCTTCACACCCGGAGTAATCATGAGTGGAATTCGCTACTTTTTCGATGTTCACTACTTACGGTGGTAAAATTGGAATAGCAAATTTTCTTCGGTAAACGCCATACTTAAGGAACTTTGACTTATGAACCAGACTGTACGTAAATTTGTATCAATTGCCGGTACAGCTGCTTCAATTCATTGTGGGATTAGAAACAATGAGTGGGGTCAAATGGTCCCCCTTCTCGTCATAATGCGCCGGCCCTCGCGCGTCTCGACGTCGTCGGGCATGACGTCACCTTGCCCGACCGAAATTATCAGTCGTTCATTTATTCCTCGTTATTTGCTATTATCGTTGTTATTTTTATTGTTCCATTTAAATCCCGAACGATTCGAGGGAGTTATACACGTATTCGTTAAGTCAGGTCGAGATTCGTCTCGTGTAATTGACGGAGCGAGAATCGAAAGACAGTAGTATCGCGCGTATGATTTTTTTTTCTCCCCTTCGAATTACGATCGCCAAATCGGACGAGCGCTGTGAAGAAGTCTATGAGACGATAAAGGCGAGAGAAGACGGCTTGTCATTCTATGAAATGATTCTACGTCACCGAAGAGATTTCGTATTCACGTTTTATATAGCTAAAGAGGAGACGATAATGGGGTTGACGCAGGCGGATGCCGATAACACCACGACCGATTTCTCTCTTTTTTTTTCTCATCTCCATCTAGCCAAGTCAGTTAAAAGTTATCGGCCAGTCTTGGGGTCAGGGCTCGAATCTCCATCTCAAACTGTGTGTGCTTTTTATTTCACGACAACAATAATGCGCGATCTAGAAGTCCGAGGGTATGAAAAAAATTCATCATGCGGAATTCGATATCGTACGATGTGTTTTCTTTCGAAAAATAAAAGAAACAGTAGAATTTAGGGTACGCGAAATAAGGTGCTCGTTCTCGCATTAACTTCTGGTAATAATTATTCTTTTTAATCATACACGACTGAAATACTTTGCTCGCCCACACGCGTTTTATATTTGTTTTTATGAATTTATCGATGTAACGCTGACATATTGTTATCATTATCGTTTTATTTAAGAGCGGCACGCACGAATGAGCTTTCACGACTGTCAATTTGAGTCAACAAGCAAATGCGCTCTCTGACGATTTATTGGAAACAAGGAGGATATTTTACGAAAAACGGAAAACGAACGCAGCTTCATCGGGTCACGTAAGATCTATGGGACGAGGGTTCAACGCACGCCTTCGGTTTTGACTTAATTGGCGGAAGTTCAGATTTCGAATACACCGCACTGGGAGAAAATAGCTGAACGTACGTGCATGCTCAGGGTAACGGTAATCGAACGCCTTTATTCTCAGTTGTTTTAATTTTGATATTTTTATCAATATATTCCCTCTTTCGTGCTCGCGTAGTGCATTTACAATTCGAGATTATTGTAACTGAGTAACCGCGAGCGATGGCTGTAGTGGGCACGACCTTCCTCTACGATAAGATTTGCTCCCCTCGTGATTTCGTTGAATTAACCAGTTAAGAATGAAACGTTACCAAACGTAAAAATTATAATGTACCAATCTCCAATTTCAAAATAATTTTCATAACGAAATTGTTAAGCGAAAGTTTTTGGGAATATCTGGTCAAAATTTAGGTCCCTAAAACCATAAAATTAGAATTTAAATAACTCACGAAGATAAGTTTGACCAATTCAGTTCCTTTCTAATTCTTTCTCGAACACATTTTTCACGGTACGTCCTTAAGATCTCATGGATATTAGGGGTAGTTTTCTAAAACTGGAAAGTTTTAGAGAAAGCTTCGGTCTTCGGATCTATTCGGGTCTAGGTTCGGGTTTAGGGCTTTAAATTTATACATGGAATTTTCAACCATTTCTCAAAACTTTCTAGAAAATTTTATAAATAAAGCAACTCGCAATGTAACTTAATCTTACTTTTCCATTTTTCTGTAATTAAAATTACAAAAAAAAATTATTACTTTAAATTACTTAGAATTACTTAAAATTCTGTTTTTATTAACGAAAATTCCGTATGTAAAAAATAACAAATAGAAACGCAGGACGAGTCAAAAGGATCTGACTGATGGAGCCAAGGATCAATGGCTTCGTTGTAAGAGAGCCGCTCAAGCTGAGAGTGAGAACCGTATCGACTCCTTCTTTTTCTATCCATCTTCCTCCCACTGATGCACGACTGGTCTCCGTTACAAGAGATTCACAGTGCTCTCCCTATGTGGGCAGAGGCGCATTGTGTACGATCGAGGCGCGAGAGCCGGGCGAGGTCGCCAGACAGAAACGTAATCTATACGAAGTGAACAATTTGAATAATACGCTAGTCAAAAACTTGCATATCTAACATTGCGGTTGGGCTGGAGCGCATTCTCATTGAGAGCAAGAGAGCATCGATAAAACGAATTTTCAATCGGAGATGGGGATGAATACAAATGGAAAATTTCGAAAATCCAAAACGGATTACATCAGGAGCTTACTTTTATTTCCTCTATCATCCGCTTCTCGGCAACCGCGACTGCGGTGAATGAAAATCCAGGACTCTCATTCATAACATCCTGATCGCTCGAAATAATCCTCGATATACCGCGATAACGCTCGATAAGACTGTAAACTGAAACGAAAAATACTACGTCCTGTGAAACGAATACACCAATTTTTATCGTAAAATAATTCGAGGCGGAGATAACGAAAAGAAAATACAAGGCGCGAGGTTTATTCATTCGGATGGGTATGGCGTATTGATAAAAGATATACGGCGCGAAAGAACGAGGGCAGAATCAACGGAGGTGGATGAGGCATATCCGACGATACGAACTCTCTAACGAAGGAATAAAAAATTTCAACGAAAAAGGCTAGACACTCGCGAGCGCAATCTATTTTCCACGCTACATTATTCATATTCCAACCTTCCGACTGTTAGTCATCGCGAATAAGTTACCGTGGATTAACCTGTTTTGTGAATACGACTTTTCCTTTTCCACTCTCGAACGTCGTAAATTCAAACGAAATAAAATTAAACTCCTTTTTCCTCGCGATAAGATACTAATTCGAATCTTCTTAACCCGAATGAGCGTGATGTTTTAGCATCGGTCAAGCAATGCCAATATAATTTCAATCATCTCGTCCTGATTCGAGAGTCCCAACTGGTTCGATGCAAATCAATCTAACTCCAATTTGATATATTGATTTCTATTTTAACCTCAGCCCAACTCCGTTTTCCTTGTCCCGATTTCTATACGCCCTAACAACCAAATTATTTTTCTCCTCGAATTTCGATCAACCTGATCAACGTAGACTACGGATAAGATCAGGACTAAATACATACTTGCACTTTGACGCTGGTTCACCATAGTCTCTGTAATATCACCCCAAACCAAATAAGCCATTAACCTTTTCTCCGCTCGAGTGGCTTGGGAATTGACAAACATCGAAAAGCAATTAAACACGAGAAAACAAATCCGCCCGTTCACAACTCCGAGCGTGCATGCGCATGTGCACGAGAGGAAGGAGGGGAGCTCCGCGCCAAGAAAATATAGCGAGGCGAGTAGATCGAAAAAAAGGGAGCTCCCTCTGGCCTCATCGTTCCCCCTCTTCCTCGGTGAAGCTGGGGGAGCGAGGAGTGCGAGGGAGAGAAAACGATACCGCGAAGGGAGTGGGACGGAACGATAAACGAAAGGGAAGATGACGACGAGGAGGCGAAGGGGTGAACGGAGGAGGGAGCAAGAGGAAAAGAGACCCGAAGCATCTGGTGTCTGAGAAACACTGCCAGGGAGAGATAACCGATGGACCAGAGGCTGCGTTCACGCACATGCTCTCTCTCTCTCTCTCTCTCTCTCCCTCTCTTACTCGAGCTCACACACGTACTCTCGCATGTGCAGGCCAGACTCCCATACGAGATCCGTGTAATTCCAAGAAGCGTACAGTCATTGGGAAAAGTGAAGGGGGCAAACGTCTCTCGCGAAGGCGTCGTTGTTGTCGCCGTCGTCGTCCCGGCGGAGATAGAGGAGGAAGAGAACGGCTGGTGGGTAATGGGAGGGAAGGGGAAAGGGGAGAGAGGGTCCGAAGTGGAAATGCGCGCGTATTATAATATCGGCGTCTTCGCGCACGCGGACGCGGTATATTCATGCGAAAGTTCCTTGACATCGTCGGGCGAATGACCAAACCGAATCGTCGAGGTCGAGACAGACGCGTCTTTACGCCGGGCGCCCGCACGACAGTCCGAAGAAAAGCCTCACGCTTCGCTCATTTTTTCCATTAGCCTATCTTAACGTTTCTACGAACGGACGTTCATTCTTCACGATACGTCGCTGTGTTTCATCACACGCGCGCGCGTATTACCGTATTTTTTCCACGCGCACCGGCGATACTCGTTTCTCGATTTTTCTTCTCCTCCGGAAAATTGCCTTGCCCACAGCGACGGAATCAATCGTAATCATTTATTGATTCGAATTTGATGGCGCGGCTCGTTAATCACTGTTTCCGTGATTGTCGTCATTTCTCGAGTCTCGAATCCCGCGTAATGACGATTGCGAAAATTTCGCGTGAGAGTATTTTCCGTGTTTGCGTTTCTTCGCGGTGGCGAGAATTTCGAAAAATCTTGCCGAGACGGCTCGCGGAAGTCGCAATTGAAACGGCGGAAGTGGACAAGACGCATTGTTCAGTTGCACGTGTTCGAATCGACCGTCAGACAGCGCCGGACACCCTTTTCCGGACGTGACGAGGTCTTCACCCGGGTTGCCTTTTTAATTTCAATGCGGAAAAGCGCACTACGATCGAAAAGAAAATATCTCTTTCGCAATGAGAATCGTTCATTCAATTATGTTATTGAATTCAATTCCTTCCGCATCGTTTTATTCGCGAAGTAACGCCAAGTTATATTTAAAATTTTGTTGTGAATTGCAGTTGTGATAAGATATTTCAACGTAGAATAAACATTTCAAAGACACAGTTGAAATAAAAAGTAAAATCGATTTTTTCCGAATCCAATTTTTCAACAGCAATATTTCTCAACATTTTTAATCGTGACCGATCAAAACATTCCGAAATCACATAATTTGTTTTAAAAGCATCGAAGAAAAATCAAAATTTCATCACTCGCGATTATATTCAAATACGAATGTCGTTTTCGGATATTTAAAAGAGAGAAATTTCATTGAGTAACCCGATTCTTGCTCCGAGACACTCATCAGAGCCCAGAGGTAATGAACGCTTGTGAAATTTTCAAAGAAACCATGCGTGCACCCGGTCGCACGGATCGTGGCATGGGTGTGGCAACGGAAGAGCGGACAACGAGTCGTTTGTACTTTTGCGAAAAAACCCCTTCAAGGACTCGCCAGAGATCGTACACACTCGTCGTTCTTTCTCCTTGCGTTGATTCATGGCCAAATATCCCTCGATAACCGCTATCGACGCCGTATCGGCGTCACGATAATCATTACGTCACGTGTGTGTCCGGAAAGCTCTGTAGGTATGGTTTTTTTTATACTCATTAACGATATCACGATGCGAGTTGGGATTGTCGCAAATGACTAATGTGTTTCAACGGATGACAAGCAAATACCTCTTATCTATGAACTATTGCGTGAAATGAACAAAAATTTCCACCAAGGTGTAATCTCGCAATAGTGGACTGATACAAATTGATTATTCTTAATTTAAAGTGACTCGTATTCGAATAGCGAGAAAAATCAATTCGTAGTAAAACAATTTGCAATAATTTCGATTTATTTCAACCCTTATCTGTTCGCGAAACATCAGACTCCGGTTTTACGATTTCAACGCTATAGTTCTTACGAATTCGTAACACGAGGGTAATCGTTCAACTCGGAATCTTTTGGGTTATCGTTTAACGACGCGTAGAAAAACGAGTGACACAATATCACGATGGAAAGCGACAACAAACGAATTGAAATGAAATTCGGCTGTGGGTAAACGAGCGCTATTCATGTGTTTACGCGAAATTCGATTCCGCAAACTCGTTGCGTAACGTTACACGCTCGCGCACTTTCTTCAAATATTTAACGGACAAATAGGCTACGACAATCAGCCTCCTCTCTTCTCCCCATCGGAGTTTGATTTATCTTGTTTAATTATGCGTCATCGCGAAGACATAACAGCCGAGCGTCATTTTCGTGCTCGAACGCTCCCCGTTGTTCGTTGCATTCAGCGGTTTAAATTTATACGCGATGATAAATCCCACTTTATTTGCATTATATGCACACGCATGCATATCCTCTGGGTCAAGGAATTTGCATTGTCCTGGCGCATCGTCGTTCGTCTCGTAATCGATTATCGGAATGACGATCGCGAATTTTATCGAACTAGTTGAAGGTGCAATTTGTTATCAAAATAACATGAATGAGGATCCAGAAAGGGCCAATATCATAATATATCAATTTTTAGAACCGAACAACTCCAGTTGGACCCTCATCCTTCGGTATAATGATACGAATATATTGACATACATATTTTCACAATTTCCCTCTCGTTTATCCGTTACCACCCTGGCCAGTCGGTTGCATTTATCTCCACCATCTGTTCGTCACCATTTTTCTTACCGGCGGGCACCCCACCATCGCGAGACCGCGATGTTTGGACAAGTTTCCACAAATAGGACACTGTAAAAATAGTCGCCGGAGCGTGAAAACCGTACGGACAAAGACCTCTTCATAAATTAATCGATAAACGGGTCTCGGCGGTTGTACGATCGTGACAATGCGCGGGGCGTCGAATTCGCGGAGGGACTTTCGTAATTTCGCGCGGAAGAGGTTTGCAATTCCAAAGTCAACCGGATCCATCGTTCCTTTGTTCGTCAATGACGCGGGACCACGTGGACTGCGGAGTAGTCACGTGCTCGGGCGAAACGTGCGCACGGGCCTTCCAAGTAGTCGTCCGCCGTTCGTTTTGTCTCTCGCTCGCGGTGCCCGCAACGTCGGATATCTCATCCTCTTTGTTCGTCTATTCTCCCTTGCGAGTAGCGAGTCCCGACCGCGACGAATCAGGGTCATTCCGGCGATGATCCACTTCGTCCTTAATCGCGGTGCAATTCGTTCAATTCGACGGACGTACGAGACGTGATTGCGCGGAGCCGCGTCGTAGGGGGAGGTCCGGGGGGAGAAAACAAATTCGCATATTGAGGAAGCAAATTGTTACCGATAAGTGTCTCGAGCGCGATTAGGGAGCTATCTGAAAGGCGATGAAAAATCTGCAATCGGAATGACGTTATCTGTGTGTTTGCCAGGAAGGAGAAACGAGTCAATAAATAGAACGATAGACGACTAGAGTGAGACAGCGGGGAAGACACGTGACTTCGACTCGAATCTTGTTTGTCGCGCGAGCCACGTGATCTCCTCGATTCGCGCTGCTCTCGCCTCGCGCACATGTCGCGCTTTTATCAAAACAATTATTCGTTTTTTTTGCGCGCGCGCATTCTTCTCGTCGAGCAAAATCAAAACAAAACATCCTGTTACATTAGACGCCCGCTCCGAGTGCCATAAGTTATCTTATTTACCATCGTAACTAAAAATCATCATTACTCGCGTTTAAATCGTGTCATCGTGTCAGTATATTTACTAAATAGAACAATTTTTTAAATCAGTATTTTCCAATATATTCTATTTGCACATTATATACTAGCGTTCCAATTTGTGTATTAAGTTATTCATAATTAGAGATGCAATTAATCCATCCGACCAATTCACTTTTAGACCGATGCTAATTACTAACCACTATTAGTGTAGGAAAAAAATCTTGACCAAAATATGACAGCCGAAAGCAAAAAGGGTAAGCGAGCGAGAAGAAATGACAGCGATAGTTCGCTTCGACGGGAGCCGAGCATCCTCCGTTAAACGAAACCCTTGGTTTCTTTTTGCCTCGCTGGCTGAGTCGTTTCCTCTTTCTACCCCTGCAGGGCGTCTGTCCTGCTTTTACCCTCGCTCGTTTCGTTTTTGCGTCATTCCAGAAATCGTTACCGCTAAAATTACACGAGAGCGCTTTCGCGCGAACAACACCCGTGAGCTCGCGCGACGGGAGTCGATCGCGAAAGCGCAACACACCGGAACGGAATACTGCCAACGGATCGATTCGCGACTCCCGCGGCTTCGCGTCCAAACATAGCCGCGGCTGACTTCGCGAAAATAATTCACCATAGCGTCTACAATTATAATCGTAAAGAACGGAATCTTTTCTCATAACTCCATTTTTTTCGTGAGAATAATAGCCAGAAATGTTTGTTTACGGAAGAGAAACGGTTTACGGAGACCGGTGGTTATTTTAGATGGGAGAAGAGAATCGTAAATCGTAGACGTATTCGAAAGATTTTTTATTTAAATAATTATCTACCTCGGAATTTCTAACAACGATATTTCTGTAAAATTTATATTAAATATGGTACGCTTCATCATAATTTACTGCTTGCACAAACTGAATAGAATATTATTGAAAAAAACTGCTAGAAAAATTGACCATAAGATTTTCTAAAATTGCCGACGATTGAAATCCTTCTCAGAAAATGTTCAATGTAGGTCTGAAAGACACATGTAATAAGAACAGCTTTAAAGGAAACCCCTTTCGAGCTCTAAACTCTATTCTTGTAGAAATTCTGAGTCCTAAACGAACAATTCTACCAGATGAAAAAAGTCCTCTTCAAAAGAACACAATCTTCGAAGAATTCATCAGTGATCTCCAACTGAACAGTCTAGAAAATATGAATAAAGTGCACAAATTTGAGAGCACAATAACGCAAAATTTTTCTCTGCTTTATTCACCGACCACTATGAATAAATAAAATACAATATTTGGTTTCATAATTTCAGCGCAAAGGATTCAATACATTCAAACAATAAACTATTCGGCAGATTTATGAACGTACGTCACCGGGACATCTATTCTAGAAAGAAAATAAGGCGCACACGTTTGATGTAATAATTCGTTAGGGAAGCGCATAAGCGATTATCTCGAGGACGGCAATATACGCAAATTATTTCACGTTGGCTCTGATGAACGGTTGACGAAGACAGGATGAGGAGAGAGAAAGAGAGAGAGGGAGAGGAAGGAGCGTTTTGTCCTATAGTCGTTGTACGCTTGTAATGCCAGCGTTAACTATTTCACGATGACTGCCCTTACCCCGCGCGTAATTACAGTAATCGGGCATCATATACGCGCATCATTCCAATTACTCAATGTCCCGTCGCTCGGTGCTCGATTTTTTCGCTTCGAGTCAAGCAGAGATCGCCGCTTCGCGTGACGGCTATCTTACATCGAGATCGAGCCGCGCGTCGTGCCGTAATCTCGATCGTTCGCGATCGGTTGCGATTTTTTCTATCCTTTTCCGCGTCAGAGTAACGAAAATAAATACCGAGCGCGTAAATTCGGAGACAACTCGCAGGATTCACAGAAAAGTAATAAAACTGAGACGCGTTATTTTCCGCGAGGGAATATATTTTTCGGTCGCATTGTTGTGGAAAAAACTACGCAACCGACGCAGCGTCGACGGGGCTGACGCCACTTGAAAGGGCGCCAAAATTCGCGTTCCAAAATAATCGCGCGCGAGGGAGATAACGCGCGTGATTATTTTTTGCTTTCTTGCACGCATCAGTGCGAAAACGAGATTCGCTACTGCGGCTGGCTGTCCCGTTAGAAATCCGATGTTTTCTCCTATCGTGCTATGAAATATTTGAAAGTGTTTTTCTTGAGGTGAATAGAATGTAATTAACAATTCAATAATATAGCAAGAAAAATGATATGGTATGATATAAATATGGAACAATCACAAAAGTCCTTGGAATTATATTTTGGTATCTCATTGCTGTGAAATTTTTCGAATTGTAGATTAATTAATCAAAAATGATTCATAACTGTTTCTTCGTCAGCAGTTCCATTAAAAAATGTAAGCTTGCAAAACCATTGCAATTTATTAACGAATAAAGAACCAAAGTAACTCGCGAATTAAATAGTGAAAATATTGAGATGATTCTCATGAAAATGAGTACTCCAACTCGCAACGTAATCAAAAAATTGTTGACGACCATTTTACATCGTAACTATGGAGCACACTAGGGAGCATACATTAAAAAATTCAGGAAACAATATTTCCCTGATCGTCATCAGTGACGCGTTTTAGTGACGTCATATTCGAATTTTAATTACCGCTCGAACAACGTGTCCGAAGTAAAGTGGGAAGACCGAGACCGCAGAAACATGGTACATCGGCGACTCTGGCTTATTTACGATTCGCACGGCACTTGAACGGCGGGAATACGTTGCGAGCGCGCTATCCGTTCTCCTTGATGCATTCTTGGAAGAGAGATAGAATGAGAGACGGTGGGAGAGAACACGACTAATTATTTCTCGTCGCGAACGGTATCGCGCGTTTTTTTCCGATTCTCGCCTACTTTCGATCAGTTTCAAAGAAAGAGGAGAGAGAAAAAAATGGACATAGCGCGCTGCTCTACGCGCTCGTTAATTCCCAGCGCTTAGAATAACACGATGGCGCGGGGTGAATAGCTGAGGCCCGCGAGAGACGATCTAATCCACGAGCGAGCGCGAAAGTAATTAATGGGGATCGACGCGAGGAGCGTGCGTGCGAGAGACGCTAATACCCTTAATGACCGCGGACGAAATTAGCGACGTTGCTGCGTCTGAGCAACATAGCTCACGCTAGGCCAACCGAACGCGATTCCGCGTCGTTCTCTATCGGCCAGTTTTTCCCCGTTCCGGTTTAGAGAATTAGAGGTACCTGCATAAAGCTGGCGTTCAAACTCGATCTTATCTGCATCTCAGTCCTGATTTTCAACTTAGTATGAAACAGGATCCACGTTGAGATTTGAACAGGTTGAGATCAGGTTTGAATCTGTGTTCATTCGGAGATTATCCGATACATACGTAGGTATAATAACAAAACGATGAAAAAATTAAACTTCAATTTCAGATTGCAGTCTTAGAAGATCACCAGATGCAATCAGAAGTTTATCTGTTTATACTTTTCGCCTTCTCTTTATGTTTTAAGAATATCATGGAAAATTTCATCATGATGCTAATGAGGATTGAGAGTATTCATTAAAATGCTAAAAGTGTTGAATGTAAAACAGTTTCTCCCTCTCTCATTTAATATTGCTTCCTATGAGGTACTTGAATTATATGGTTAAATCTTTGCGATTTGTGTATAACCTCCAAATCGAGATGAACATACGTTGCATCGGATTTTTCACATTTTTGTGATTGAAAATTCGTATTTTAGAGCATGCATATGAATAAAATAGTATTATGTTTAATATTAAGTTATGTCATGAACAAGTTTTGGAATAATGATAGTAAAAAATTGCCTTTAAAAGTAATTTCATGAACAGGTGCTGGTGAAAGACGCAATTGCAATCAGATTTTCGTCATTTCCTGAATTCGAGTAAAATGAGTTCGCAGTAATGAAAAAGAAAGAATAACTGTAGAAACTCACATTTTCAAGTCCTGTAAACTGTATTTCGCCTTAACCGAGATTGTGTATCAAGGGTTATTTAATTAGCGATAGCTCCTAACGCCCAACGGTAAATAACCTAAAAATATTCTTAGGTTACATTAGGTTACTCACACAGAGAGATAAACTTTTACTTATATGTACACTCACTAACGACGAGAATGCCAATTCGAAAACAGACGAAAAACACAAATTCACAATTCAAACGAAAACGTTCAAAAGAAAATCAGAAAGAACACTAACAACACCAACGTAAATAAATCGCATCGCGAGAAAACACCACTAAAAAAGTTAACGTAGTCACGTAACTCCATTCTCGCTCCGATCGATTTGTCTTTTGAATTCGATGTCTCGGAAATTGTCAATTTATAATGAGATCGTAACCCAGATAACCACCGTTTCTGAGCAACATAGTTGCGCAGAAATTGTTTCGTACCGTTTGCCGCTAGGTTGTTAGCAATCATTGGCTGCACTGTTATTGGTTGCAAGTTGACAACTTTTTATTCAGAAAGACGGCGTGAATCTGCAGCCGCAACGTGAAGGCAACTTAACTGAAACAATATCTCGATCATATTCTATTTATCATCAAATTTCTCTTGAAGTTGTTTGCTAGTTGTCTTTATATTGAGCAGAGAATTGATTTCATTGAAGTTGATTTCAAATTTCAGCTGTATATTGTCGGTAAGTTGCAGACGAAAAGGTTATCTGGGTATAATGTAAGTATGACATATTTACTGTGAAAAACCTAATATTCGATATTAAATTTTTGAATGTGAATCATTGACACAAAAATATAAGTAAACATACTTAAAAAACAATTATAGTTATAATAGTCATAATGTATTTCAAATTTGATTGGCTCCGACTATAACTGTCGGCCATAGTGCTAAAAATTGGCGAATCATAACATTATTAATTTTTATCACGTCATTTCGGTATTCTAGTTCCGTATTGCCGCGCATTGTGATAAATGCATGTGAAACGAGTACGTCGAAATTTCACATTTTTTGAACAATAGATAACGTCTGCTATCCAAATATTCAATCAACGAAGATAAATTTGAAACAACCTCAAGGTAAAGGTAATAAAAACTGTAAAATATGAATTGATATTCATTAGAACAAGTCAGTGACTACGAATTACTACATCGGCAACTGTCGGACGAATCGGCCCGCCATGTTGTTATAAATTAACCAATCGCGAACGTTCGTAATTTTTACTACGTCATTTAGTTATTTCGTCTCAAAGTATTGTTGTCGGTGCATCAGAAGTGAGTACGTCGTAGTTTCAAATTTTTTGATCAATTATTGAAGTGTGCTAATTGGATTTAAGGATTGAATCAACAAAGTTTTCAACAACAGTTTTTATTCGCAGTTTTGAGGTAAAGTCACTAAAGATTTTGTAAAATATAAGTTATAATCTATAAACGTGGCGTAACTCCAAAGTGTCGTATCTATAACTGTTGATCCGCCATATTGCTTTAAATCACTCAATCGTGAATGTTATTAATTTTTATTATGTTATTCAGGTGTTTTGGCATTGTTACCGGTGTATTGAGAGCTAATACACCGTAATTCTATATTTTTCGAAACAATCATTGTCAATCGAATTTAACTATTCAATCAATGAGGCTGATGTTGGAACACCTTCATTCAACAACAGCTTGGAGGTAGGTCGATGAAAGTTATCGAAAATATAAATTATAATTCATAAAAAGTAATCAGTGATGCTGAATCTGTAATTGTCAATTGTGTCAAGCCACCGTAAATCAGTCAATCGAAAACGTTACCAATTTTCATAATTTTATACAGGTATTCCTGTATCATTATTGGTGATTTAGGAGTGAATACACCGTACATCTATATTTTTCGAGCAATCATTGTCAACCGAATTCGACGATTCAATCAACAAAGCTGAATTTGGAGCAACTTCATTCATCCGCAGTTTCAAGGTAGGCGGATAAAAATTACCTAAAATATAAGCAATAATTCATAAACACGGGGTGGCCGTATTGTTATGAATCGGTGTACTGTTATGTGGACGTAACTGCCTACGTTTGCTAGTGTGTAACACTCTACACTCCTGAATGAAGGATGTGGGTACAACAATCATGTCAAAATCAAACGGAAACTGTCCAATATTTTTGGAAGCAATTCGAAATTCCTCACTGCCAATTCCCTTATTCGTTGCTGTCCTCTGATGGATATATTCGCAAGAAACCTTGGAGGAGAGCGTGTGTTTGCTCGCACAAGTTCCAACGACGTTAAAGTCGAGAAGCACACACGCTGCGAGAGCGCGCCCGAGAGTATATACAAGTCACGAACGTCGAGGCGAACACGAGAGCCAAGGTAAAAGAGTTCTGTTTGGGTTGTAGGAAAAAACGAAGCGAAAGAGCTAAAGAGTAAAGAGGAAAAAAATTGGTGAAACGGGAGAGAGGAAACGCCTTCCGAAGCCGAGAGCAGTTCTTTGTTGCGGTCGAGCCGAGGCTGGTGGGATGGAGAGAGAGAGAGGAGAGAATCTTACGAGACTTGCGTTTTTCGGACGAATTTTACTTTAAAATCGCATCAAATAATTCTTTTAAATCTACCGGCTCAATAACGATTCGTCCCTTCTCATTCGACATTTTTCAACGTCCTCGAGAAAACTATTATGGTAATAGACGTTAGAAACCTGATTTCGGATTCGTATATATAACCTTCGATGGTCCACATGTTGCTAGTCTTTCGTGTCGCCGCGCGACACTTTAGAATCGAAAGCGGAAGTCGGGAATCGCACTAGACGGAAAGAGGGCCATTCCAGGGCGACCGAAAACTCCTCGTAGACGTCTGCGTTGTGTCAACGACACCGTTTAGAATTTTTTCTTCTCGAACAAGACCCTATTTTCCATCGAATTTTCTTTCCTTTTCGGTATCCCCTTTTTTGTCAACGAAGAGGTAAGAATTCGAGGCGTGACTAGCAAAGTTCGAGAGAGGACCGTAGATTAGCCGCGTGCGTATATCAGTCTGTATCTCTACTACGCAATACTAAAAACGATCTTATGGGAGACCCGGGACAGGTCGGGGTAGTTCTGACCTGCTAAAAACAAACTTCCCCTCCTTGGAATTCTATCTCGGCCTACCGCTTCTCTTATCCGACCTCTCCAGTTTTGTATATCTCTCCTACTCACACTCGCCAGGCCCTATCTCGTTCACATTCGAAAACGAAACGTCCACTAGTCGTTGTCCCTCAGACGACGGAAGTACGTGATATTATTAACGAGAAGTCACGAAGAAAAATAACTTGGTGATAATCATTCGAGAAAAATCATGCTCGTTATAAATCAGAATTATCTTCGTATGTTTTTTATTTCTGGCCACCGTCGCTCGATTTTCTCGATTCATTATGATGAATAAATTAGAAATAGTTAATAAAACGATTACAACTTTAGAAACGAAAGTCAATAAAAAAAAATATCATGTCGCAGATAATTAAAAAGATAGAAGCCGAGAAGGCATGAAAATTGTGAAATTTTTAGTCATTCGACTGACTCTCGAGAGTTTATGTTTATCACTTGTCGCGCTCGGCATGTGGTCGACGAGTACGCGAAGACATTTTTTCTCAATCTACGCTCGATCCCCATGCACATAAACGTGAATAAAAATATCGTCGGATGGGAAGGGAAAAACGGTTATCCCGCTTCGGCCAGGATGAAAGCGAAATTCATCGGCGAAGAAATCAAGATAAAATTGTACGAGGCCGAGTCACGTACGCGGAGGATCGACGAATTATTAATCGCGCCTGTTTACGAATCGAGAGCAGCAATTTTCGTTCAATTGTTCGAAATGAATGGGCCCCCGGCTCGTGACTTGTCTCTTGACCCGTGCCCCATTTAGTTTCTTTCTTTTTTGCGTGCACATTGAAAGCGTGCATGCTGCAGGTGGATGTGGAAATTTAGGAAGAATGAAAAGGATAACGACTCCCAAATAGAGAAGACCACAAAAGGCAGACGTCACGCCTAAAAGAGAAAATTTGAAAACCAAAAATCCGTCTAAAATTCTTCAATAAGGACCACTGCTGGTCCATTCCAGGGTATCCTTCCACGGAAACTCGAAGGAAAGAGAGAACTGAAACCCTGCTTTGTTCGGGCTCGTTACGTTTCGTTCGAGCTAGGAGGGGTCACGTGCGCCGAAGTCAACCGGACGATTTTTTCAGAGCGACTTTTGAAATTTCCACAGGAACATTTTGTTTTTCATTCGAATGTTGCAATGTGCATATCCACGTTTTTCAAACAAAATTCTCGTTGTTTTTGTTTACTTGGGCAGTTTCTACGGTCGCGCGAGCGATCACGTACGTATCAAAAAGTTGAGTAATGCACTGTCACGTTTTTTAATTTTTTTTTCTTCGTCACACGTCAAATTGTGATTTCTGTATTTACCGAAGCTCGCGCTCGGCAAAACACGAAGCAAACAAGATTTCACGTGGGTATCCTCGATCGTCGGGACAACCGATCAAGAGTCACTGTGCAATAAAACGAGACGTTATTTCCGAGACCTCTGTATTTGCACGAATCGATAAAAAGAAATAATCGACCAACTTTTACATTTCTCTTGTAATTTTTCTCCTTTTTTAATTGAAATTTCGAAATCGAATATACTCGCTCGGTGAATATAAATAATAACGTTAGGCAAGCGAGAGCATCGTTCGATCGAACGAAAATGGCACCGACTGACATTAAAGTTCGAAAGTTCGTGAGCCCCCTACGTGAAATGAAAAGCGAAAGAGACGCGTTACGTTAGGAAAAGTTGCCGAGTGACGGAAGAGAGAATCGATAGAAAAAAGCCGCGCTCGACTCGTGGATGGTCAGCTCGATACGATGTCGCATTAGAAAGTGACTTGCGTGACGAAATGAAGACTGCTCGCGAAATTATTCGGTTTCGAAAAATTATTCGATATTTAGTTCAAAATTATTGAAGTAGGTAAAAAAAATCATTAGGTATTATTTCTGATACATTCGGTCTTTTCGGCTGTTTCAATGTATCTTTCTGATACATTGAAACATTCGGTCAATTCAACAAACCTTTTCTCGGTGTACAGGATTCCTGTGCATTCACGGGCCGAATCTTGAAGTTTCGAGAACCTGTAGGACCTGTCCAACCGGTTGGACAACAAAATCAATCTTTGTCTTTCTCGAAAATTGTATGTATTGATCAATTCATGGTGAAAAATTTAATCGATGTAATATAAGTTCAATTCTATCGAAAACATTCTCTCTTATAACTGAATTTATTGAGTACATTTCGATAAGAATAACAATATTCACGTTAGTCATTTGTATTCTAGTGTGATTGAAAAACCGTGTATTGATACAATCATATGTGCGTGAAAAAAAAACTACCACATCGAAATCTATAATAGTCACGTGTCGCAATAATTCTATTTAGGTGTCCTTTCGCTCTTCGAAAGTATCAACAAAGCAATTAAAAAAACTTATTAACCTAGAATATAGCATCATTACGACAGTTATTGACACGCGAGATCCTCACAAGGCAAATCAGATTGTAAATGTATAAATGGAAAAAGAGAAAGAAGAAAACGAGGTATCAAGAAGTGGAGTCTCCGTCGCGATCTTATCCTTCTGGCATAAATTTTTCTTCGTCTTATAACTTTCTTGTTATACGCATTTTTTCTTTATTCTTTTCACCTCGTGCATAAACGCAACAGAGTGCCTCGTGTGTGTCCTGTTCACCCATTTCCGAAGGTCCTTAACCAACCATGACGAAAGTGACCGTCGCGGCTCCACAAGTCGACGGAATAAAAATCGCTGTTTTCATTATGGGCAGTTACACGTTAATTGCTGTAATCGGCAACCGCGAGGAAAAAGATTTTTACTAAATGCTAAATATTTTCATTTTTAACTATCTACATTTTTTTTGAAAATCTCTTGAATGAATAATGTAAGCTATTTGCGTACGGTTGACCTGCATTGTTGTATTTTTTTTTTCAATCTCAGCATACCGAGCCGTACGTAACGGACTGACACAACGGGTCTGAAACACGAAACAATCGATTAGCGGCACAAAGTGAGCCTTTGCACTTTAAATGCACGGATTCACGGATGTTGAGCACTGCGCTCACCGGAAATCCTTGGCCAGCGTTGACGTCGAGATGCGAGCGTTAAATAAAATGCATAATCATAAAATGTTACGCAAGTCGCGAGATGTGTTGGAAATCGATACGTGTACACAATTCAAGGTTTTTTTTCACGCAATCGGAAGTATATTGATCTAGACAAAAAATTTTACGATTTGATTTTTAACTCGATAAAAGAAGTCTAACGCATCGTTCGTACAAAATGAAAGCTTGTACGCGTATACAATTCAAAACCTGCCAACAAATATGAAACAATTCATGAAGCGGAAAATTTGATTTTACAACAACGGTTAATTACGCCCTCTTTCCCTCTTCTCGCGAATGCCAAAGAAACAAGGGCGGCTAATTTTCCCGTCTGATGAGCAACATTATTATTACTCCTTTTCTGATGGCGCGGTGTAAGATCAACGAAAAAAGATAACCAACGAGTATAACACTTAAAAAAAATGCTGTACCAACGCATTTGAAAATAATATCTTCGTACGACGTCCGCGCCAGAGAATAGAACGAGATAGAGAGAGAGAGAAAGATTTTTAAGAGAGCGCATGTTAAATTCTAGTAACTGACAATATACGTGTAAGGGGAGCCGGATACGATAAGCCCTTATCGCACGAGAGAAACGAGGGAGGGTGAGCCCACACGCACGAGATTTGCATTCGTTCGTGTTGGCATATAAACATATCAATACACACATAGTCATATTTTATCGCTGCAACCGATATAAGCCGAGTTCTGGCCATAGCGATACACTCTCTGGCTTGAAAAACTTTCGAGGCTTGATTGCTCGCATTCGCACACTCGATAGGTATATTTAATTCAGGTGCGTATTAAATCGGATCGTTTTCTCTTCCTCCACCGCGAATCCAGATGTAATTACGCCGTGGTGTTCAATCACGAACGTTCTATGCTAGCTAAAAAACAAGGCATATATTTGTCGCGGTATTTACGTTCGTCAAACAAAATTTTCGAGAGCCAGCCGAATTATCAGAAAAGTCTCTTTATCAGAACATAAGTGTTTACCTTTGGAGATACGACCCTGTCGCTTACCACAGCAGGATAAAAAGAAAAGGAAAAAGTTTATGCCTGTACACATACCATGGGTGAACTACATACGTGTATCGGTTTTAATGACTTCGAGATAAAAAAAAAGTGTACAAAGTGACGAGAGCTTGTCGAAGCCAGTGGCGTGTAAATCGCGGAGCTCGTAATGAAAAGCAATTGTACGAAATCATTGACGAAATTGATACGCTGAATCGTTCAATCGAACCGATCGAGTGATTCGCATCGGTAGTACATACGAACTCGATAACATTTATTGAGTGTTGAAGAAATTTCATTGTATTAAATTCACCCAAAGTTAATTCGTATTTAGCATTAAATCAAATCCGATTCCCCTAACGCTAATTGAAATTAAGCCGAGTCAAAATATTTCATTTCGATTGTCAAATAATACCATATTAATACTAATTTATGAATAAGAATGAATTAATTTAGAGTCAAAAGATAAAAATCGCTGTTTATTTTTAATTTGACATCGCAAAATGATAGGAGATCGATTGATGAATCGAAGTCAAACTAGACAAGATATTATAGTTATTTTTCAGAGTGGCGTGATATTAATCGATTACAACTTTTGTCGTTAAACGATTATCTTCTTACGACAGCAACGATAAGTTAAATCGATAGAATTTTTTTTTTCATTCCAACAATCGTGAAAATATTTTCATTGTTTATTATAATTAACTGTACCGTGCATAGTCTACTATGAAGAAGTTTTTTGATAAAGTTTGACCATAACCAGGGCTGCTACAGATATAGATTGATTCGAGATTGGCGTAATGACGCCAGGGAGTTAATTAATGTAAGATTGTGAAGCGTTCGTGACGAGCGGGAAACAGGTCTGGTAGAGTTGGTAACGTCACCACTGGCTCAAATGTAAACAACTGAACGTGGTACAGTCAGTGGTGAAAGTATCTTCGTTTCAAGGCGGATAAGATCACGTGTGCGCAATGACAAGATATACACAACCCGTAATTGCAGCGGCAATTAAACGTCGTTCTATCGTTCCTTCGATAAACGGTATACGCAATCTAACGAGAAATAGGAATACTTTACGAAAGCGATACCGACTATGGACAACGAAAGAATATCCCGTCGAGCCCTCGAGATGCAAAGGAGCAGCTAAGAGGGAGAGAGCAAGAAGGAGAACGGGAAGCATCATCGAGATAGCGAAGGAGAAAAAAGACATACGGGGTGGTAGAGCAGTGGGGGAAAGGAATGGAGCAGGTCCTTAAATCTCTTGAAAAATGAATCTCCAACAGGTTCAGGTCCGTCAAAAGTAGGGATTAGGGCAGGGGGAAAAACTGGGGAGGAGTTGCCCGTAGCTAAGAACGACCAAAAATCATCCCTAACCTGCGTCTAAAAAAGAAGGAGGAAGAGAAAAAAAATAGAGACAGATTTTTCGAAAGAGGGAGCCTGGCAGTGGAGAGTAGGGGGAGAGAGAGAAAAACAAATCCCCGATGCTCGAAGCGATACGCCGAGTCGTTTCTCGAAATATGACGTGCCTCTTTAACATATTTTCATAACTTACGTGATTCGGCGGGTTCGGAGTGGGGATTGGAGTAAGGGGATCCCGTGGTCCCTCGACGTTTCGACTCGGTTCCGAGAAGGCGAATTATCGGCCCCGGAGAACTGCCCCCTCGGAACTTACCTCTGCACCGCCCCTACCCCTTTCGGATCTTCTTCTCTCTTGCAGCCACGATTCTTCCAAGAAAACTCACAGGAGATTGCCCGCTCCGAATATATGTATACGTATACGTTACGTATTACGTTTTTGTTATTTTTTCTCTCTCGATCATTTAACGATAAGGAACTCATGGAATTACGCCTCGAGTTCATGGAACCATGTATATTCTTATAGGAACGAATTGTACGATTCTCGTTGCTCGAGATTAGATGGATCTCTGTTTTAATCTTATTTGAATTAAAAAGACAAGGCTTCGATACATCGCTTTATCGTCACTCTTCTTTGTAAATGTAAACAACAACAATAACAACGAATGGTAATAATATTATTATGGTTCGAGCCGATAAGCGCGATTTTTACTTTTTGTTGCTCTTTACTGCTCTTTACTCGCTCTTCGAATCACAACAAGTGTAATATTTCAAAATAGACAATTTCCGGTCGAGGGCACCTCAGTCGGCGAATACGACCGCACCGTACCAAGTTACGTTTCTTCGGAGAAGAAGAGAGAGATGATTTTCGATATCGCATGTCTAAATATAACTCTAATTGACAACCAAACGCGATTAGATCGTTCGAACTCGTGCAAAACAGTCATTCACTGTTATTTTTCAAACGTGACTCGAAGAATTCCTCGAGAGAGATGGAGGAACAGCGAGATAACATTTATTAAAACTCATTTTAAATTTCTTTTCTACAATTTTCAACGAATGACGCGCGCCTAACCGCAAAGCCAGCGCGAAATACGTGAGTCGATTCGATCGAAACGAGCGATTGGACGAGAAACGATGGCAAAATATTCCTTTATGATTGAAAAAGCAAGGAAAAAAACTTATTCGTTTGTTATGTAAGCTTTAAACGTTCGCGAGGACGCTTTCGAAGCTATTTATCGATCCGAAAATGAGAGTTTTACGTAATTCGGCAACTTTCGTTTAAAAGTTCTCTTACACGCACGAGTGTGCTCGCGTTCGCTCGTAAAGGAAGCGATCGTCACGCACGACAGAGCCCGCGATTTTTCTCATCGTAGGAAAATTTATCGCGAAGACACCGGATGGTTTTTCTCGTGTTTAGCAAAGTTTCGAGGATGACGGTTTTCTCGTGTCTGGTAAAACGAGTTTTTCGCGACACACATACCGTCGCGCGAGCTCGCATGACGTAAGAAAAGGTAATTGCAAACGATGAAGCAATTCCACAAAGCTCACGAGCCAGCTTCGGTGTTTTCTGTGTGTTAACGGGCGTACGCCATTCATCCGTTCGATCTGTCACAAAAATCATGCTACTCGAGACGAAGAATTATGCACTCGCATTGCTCCTACAAAAAGTATCGCTCGAGTAACTGACACTCGTTATTGATACCCTCGCGTATTCCGAGTGACATCGATTATAGCGCATCGGCGAAAATCGAGGAAACGTATTTTACTATTCAATTGAATATGCATAAATAAATATTAGGCCAGTTGAAATTATAGAATTATTTTCATTGCAACAGATTCTTCATGTTTGAACAATTCGTAATTGAATCCGTAAACGTTTGCGATTAAATATTTTTCTTTAGTCTCGACTCGGGTTTGCCCGATTCTCTCTCTCAAACTACCCGGAAAACGTTGCAACGCGCGCAACGCTCGACTGTTTCGCGAGACACGATATTGCCGAAATTTACATTGAAAACATTTTTTCGGAGTTCACGCCTGACGAACACAATGACTGCGACTTTACGTGCCTCTCCGCGTCTGGTAATTGCCGACCTAGGTCAACTACGCGGTCGTTGAAGATACGCGAAGGAGTGACGTTTACGAAAACGGAAAAGAGGTCTTGTGCGTTTTAGAACCGATTTTCCACGTGACGACGGTCGTGGAATCCGAAACAGACAACTGCTCGGTCCCGTGTCAATTTTCCTGCACGTTCGATTGACTGATGGGCGTGAACCGTCGGATTTAATGGACGAACAGCAACCATGAAGATTTCTAATCGATTCTGATACCCACAGCTTCATTAGATCGGTTCTACCGAAGTGAGAATATTATTGCATAAAATAGTAGTAATTCGATTCTTTTAAATGTACCCCACCGCGAGATCAATTCTAAAAGAGTTGTTTTGATTCAGGAGTTGAAAGCCCTGAAGCAATATTTGTGCAATGCCTCGATATTTATTTTGGTTTTATTATTATCACGTCTCTCATTGAAGTTAACGCGCGTATCTCGTACAAGGCTTCGCCGATCTCAATTTTTCGGCGTCTCGGTGCCATGTTTCGACACATACCCCGGTCGTGTAACGCCTTGTAAATAAATTTGGCGCGATATCGAGTGATTAAATCGCCATGTCTCGATCGATCGATAAACTCACCCACGCCCAACTCGATCCTGTCGACTTGTTGCTTCTCTTCCAGCTTTGAATTTTTTGATATGTTGCATTTAGAGTATAAATTACAATAAATTTCAAGTTGGACCTAGGTCCCTGATCAGGTTAATAAGCAGTAAATTTGTTTCGTTAAAAGTATAGACCGAGGACTAAAAGTGAAGTTCGGCTGAAAAAGTTGAAGATCGATAGATACTCATTTTCCATTTTAGGATTAACAAGAGTCGATTTCGTTCAGAGTATATCCTTCTGTGTTATGAATCATACACTCGAACGTGACATGTATTTGAATTTGTTAAGCCGCGAATAGACGTTATACAACACGACATATAATTGACGCACATATCGATGTAAAAATTTATCCATAAGGGATTTACGGGCCGCTTTGTATTCGGAAGAACCCGAGACGATCTCTTATGATAAAGGACTGGACTGGAAGAAGCGAGATGGAGCGCGATATCCTGTAGCGCGAGAGCGAAAAGGAAGGATCGGAGAAGGCGAACTCGAAAGTCGGGATTCGAGTGTGCGAGGAGAAAAACGAAGTAGCGAGCCGGAGGAGAGCGAGCGAGCGAACACGATCGAGATCGAAAGCCGGAGCTCGGCGCGGTGAAAAACTTTCGCGCAGCTTGTAACTTATCGAAAACAACGTTCCGACGAAGACGCGAGAACGCGGATAAAAATAAATTTTCGAACGGATGAATGATTTTCGTTTGGCTCACCCTGTCCGCCTCCGGTTTTTTTTATTTTTCTACTAATTTCAGTAATAGTGCTGAACGCGAAGACCCGGGATGTAGGGTGGAAAGTTACGGGCGTAAAAAAGGGCGAATGAGAGGACGAAGAGAGAGAGAGAGAGAGAGAGGGAGAGAGAGAGGTGGAGGAACGAGAAAGGGAGGCTAGGGGGAGGGTGCGAAACGACGTAAAATGAGGGAGGTGAATAGGATGACTGATCGAAAAGAGACGGCGTAGAGACGAACAGGATGGGAGCGAGAGAGATGGGTCCATTCGAGATGGAGCGAGAGGGAAAAAGAGGAAAGAAACAGCGCTCTAAAGATGGGAGTGCGAGCGAACACGCGAACGAGAGAGACGGCCTGCTATTCGGAATGACAGAGGAAGAGAGAGAGAGGGAGGAGCGGTTCAGAGAGGGAGTAGAGGCTCGAGGCATCTCGGGAGATTTTTTATCCCTTCAAGGTCAGACCTTCAATATGGCCGCGACTGGACCGCGACTCGTTTCGAGAGTCGAGAGTTAGGAGCCGGGGGCTTAAGAGGACCGTAAACACAGGACTTCCCCCCTCTCGTTCTCACATACGAGTACTCATACTCGTCTGCCAGGGCCAGCCGGAGTGGTTCGTTCGAGACGCGATTATTCCGCGCTGGAAAATTAAGACGGGTTTTGCGCGTTAAGGGACGAATCCGAAAATCGTAATACGCCGTAAATCAGCGACGAGGTTTCTTTCGCGCAGGAGGCTCGACGAGCGAAAATTCGGTGGGGGCGATGGGCGAGAATAAGCACCTCTCGTCGCTCACGTAGATATTGCACGTAACATGCATAATGCAAATAGTCGCGGGGATGCAGAATTCTGCGATACCGACGCGAATCGAGAGCCGGTGAACTCAACCCGGCTATATTTAGCCCGCGAGTGAATATATACACGACGAGCGTGATCGCGCGTCTTCGTAGATTGTTGTTTTTTTTATTTTCTTATTTCAACTACGTTATATTGCGATACAAGTCGGCAAAATTTATACCCGCTCGAGCACTGACCGTATTTATATACTCCGCGAGGAAGGAAAAGCGCTCCATGCGAGCTGGGAAGTTACGATGATTCGGCAGTGCCGAGCGAAACAAAGAACCGCCGGATTTGAAAGTCGTTCACACGATTACGATTGCACCGCGCCAGACGCTTTTTTACCTTTTTTTCTACACGGCCTATAGCACTTTAGCAGTTAACGGCGATTTTCATAAAACTGCGAGTTTCGTCTTGGGACGGGGGTATTGTTTACACCGGGAAAAGAAAATTTTTGCCGATAAATATTCATTTGTATACGTTCAGACATGCTGCAAAATAACATAAGTATAAAATATATAAGAAATTTTACGTCGTACGAGAATCGAAAATGAACTTGCGATGCACTCAAAGTGCATTCAAAATCGGCACTCCGAGCTGTGGTTCGGGATTTGATTAAAAGCGCTTTATCATAATATCAACATTAGTATTCTCGCGATGGCGGCCGCGTCTCTCGCTTTGCAATTGCATCGCATGCTCTTTGCTTCTTTGTACGTACTCGCGTAACGATACATCGATTTTTCGATGAAAGTAAAAATAATCCACCAACAATGTCCTTACAGATTGGCGATCGGTAAACGCTCGATAGCTGACATATCGCTTTCTCTATCGCGCCGTAAAGCCGATACTCAATTACCTATTGATATACCCAATCAAATATACATATTGTAACGCGGTAGCATTACAAAACTCTTGCGAGAGTTCTAAACGCGAACGTTGCATGCTTATTTCACTATAAACGAACGAAAGGATCAAGAAGTCGAAACCAATCGAGCAGATTCGCCGATTTTCGTCCTCATTTTGGTTTACGGAGAGCGGAAAACAAGTTTTGTGAATGGCGCGTAAAATACTATTTCCTTTTTTCGCAGGCCCGTTTGTGTATATGATACACAAGTTTCGTACAGGAAGTATAATAACGCCACGATATGAATAACCCACTTCTCGCGAAGGTCAAGTCGAAATTAGAAACTCCTACGATTCCGCTTCCGACTTTCGTTCTCTACGCGTATGTGTGTGCGCTTGATGGTCATATGCGTGAGCGTTACGTGTACGGATGTACGAGATTTTGATGTATACGTGTGTGCGTATACTCGGGCGATCACGTCGGCGAATTCGTAGCGGTGAAAGTGTTCTTCGGCTTTTTCTCGAGAGAGAGAAAGAGAGGACTCTTCAGGGAGGGGGAAGAAGGGGGCGGGGAGCGAAGGCGAAGGATGGAATAAGAGGCGGATGGAAGAGAGGAAGATCGAGATGTGCAGGAGAGGAGAGAGATGCCAGAGGGATGTAATCGTTCCTGTCTTCATAAGAGACCAGCCTGCAACTTTCGGCCTCTTCCCGATTATAAGACCGGACCGGTTTTCTTCCCTGATCTCGGATCATAAGTCGTAACCCTCCGCAACCAAACGTGCACCTCGGACGATAGAGAAAGACCCAACGAGAAAAAGGACAGACAACGTCGAAGAAAATCGAATACGCTCTCTATCCCGAAAATCGCGCTATTACGAAAATGGTTGTAAATTGAATATTCGAAAAGCCGGAATATTAATCGCCCGGGGCACTCGCGTACTATTTATCCTCGCGTTACGAAATAATAATTTACAAGTGTTACGATGCGAGTCAGCCTATTATTCTACGAGTCTTATCTAAGGAATAAATGAGGCCGGCGGGTGCTTTCACTTCTCTAAATCGATTCGGAAATTAATACAACTGTAACCCTGCAATCGAGTCGGTACATTGCACATATTGTTTATTCAGATTGGACTTTGCGATGTTAATTTCATTGCGCTTACACTGCACATAATGCACATGTTTACAATAAAAACAACGATTAGAAAAACGATCCACTATCGTTGTTGTGAGTTTCCCGTCGAGATGAAATATTCTAATCGAGACGGGTGACTTAATGAAATTTTTATTCCTCGTAAAAGGGCGGCCTGGAAACTCAAATCGTGCGACCCACGCATGGAAAGTCATCTCGGGCGGCTGCATCTTATCGTATCCCTGTTATTTTTGCTCTTTTTATCTTATCCCGGACGATTTTTCCTTCTGGGAGTATTCGAGTGTGATTGATAACGTGCCGCGGCTCGTGAGTCCAATTCCGTCGTCATTAAAAGCAAACAAAATAACGTTATAGAGCGCTCTATATATACACAAGTATATACACGCGCACTCGCACACGCGTGTCAAAGTACGAAAATACATAATGCGCTCTACGAGGTGATTTTTTCCCCTCTCGCGTCGATCTATAAAAACTCTTCCCAATTAAACCGGGCGAGAAGTCGTTCCTTCGTTGATACATATTTTTTCGTTTTATGGCCATCTTCGCGTTGGCAGTTAGATCTCGCGCATTCCGTACGAACCGGTGACATATATCGGAACAGGTGGACCTCCGAATGTGCCGGGGGTCTCTGGGTTAAGTCTGAATAAATAGAATTTTCGTTTCCACACGTCGGTTGATCTCTGCCTACGCTCTTCCCTCCCTCGTATTTTTCATCTCCCGTCCAAACCCATTGTAAGAGCCCCACGGTATTCACGAATTTCCGACGCGACGGGTCAAACGAGCCCTGGCCATTCTAAGTTGAATAGATCTTGTCGTGTACAGGTGTTCCATTGAGAGATCGCTTGTGCGATATATATACACGTATGTGCGTGAATGTAGGTGCATGTACGAACCGAGAAACAAGTAAAGTACTGACGGTGGGTAGCGAACGTTGAATTTCGAGCCGTAGGTGTGAAATTCATGCAAATTGAATTAACATTTCACCGAGACAAGCCGTATGCAACGCCGACTGTATGTTCACACGTCACTGTGTGTGCGTGGCTTCTTCTCGATTGTGTACTCAAACTGTTATTATCGTCTTAGCCCGGCCAGTCAGCATGAGCGTGTAAACTGGAAAAATTCATATAGATCGTCCGGTTAAAAATTTCTCGCTGGGTTCTTAAATGCGCTCGAATGAATTTCTAAATATCGTTTAGTCATCGATTCTAGCTTACGAGAGAATTCATTTGACTCGATCGTATTTTCCTGTCGAAACTGACGTAAAATCTTTGCTTTTGCGAACAGCTACTAAATACAGTGAAAAATAAAAATACATATTATAATAAATTAAACATACAATCGCGGAATTCTCTACTCGGAAAATCAACGTTAGTGATATTTGAGAGAACGTACACTTAGGTTCACACATACATATATTACTTTTCAGCGCAGGTTCACGGTATATCGAATCCTGTACCATCAGTATAAAATAAATAAATATACCGGTGAATTGGAGGGGTTCGGTGCACACAGGTGCCTCATACAAACTTTACGGGGGTACCTTTCCTTGCGTGCGTTCACACACGTGACCCGGTGCACGCTAAAAATTATACCCTCGTTCAGGCTTCCAAGGGTATCTCCCCTCACTGCCCTTTTCCATCTCCTCCCCTTCTTTCTTCCGAGCCATGAGTCTTCGTGAAATAAGAGTACACTGCGACGGGGGTGTAAGGGACGAGAGGGGGATTTATGCCCGTTGCGTCCCTAACTTCTCTCCTTCTCTATGATTTTTTTTCTCTCGATCCCAAGTACGCCCCCGTTCAACAATTTCGGGGATGAAAGACGCAGGTGCTGCCGCCTATAAAAACCCCTCCTGTATTCAGAGCGCGAATCGCAGACCATCTCTTTCTCTCTTACCCTCCTCGGCCAATTTCTACGGACGTCTCCTTTTCATCCTCGCTCACCCCTCTTTCTCTCGCCCTCGCTCCGGATCCTTTTTTATCCATCTTTTCGTTCCACTGGCGAGGCCCCTGCACGCGCATAGTGCATCGGGGACCGGTGAAAACGCTCCAAAAGGGCGAGCCGTGAAGAAAAAAAACGAGAGAGAAGGCACGAACGCGTGTGTCTACACGTGGGGGAGTAAGCGAGAGGGAGCTTATTACGGACGGATATACATACGCTGGAACTTTATCTAGGTTGGTTTACACGCCGCGTTTGAATTTTTCTTCGAAACCGAATGGCTCTCTTCCTGGTTACCAATATATTCAGAAGTCTTTGATAAAAAACAGAAGAATTTCGTTGAGTATCGGCTGGAGCAAAAAAACATGTCTATAACTGTACGAAAGAAAAGGATCGAAGTCCTGAAACTAAATATCACTGAGTTGTTTATTTTTTTTTTTGGCAACGCTCTCATAAGGATCGCGAAAAATGCGGTATTAACGTCAGTGAGATCGTAAAGGTAATGAAATCATCGGGTAGGTATTTGAGGTTGATGAGCGACTTATGGGAACGAGTTTTGCGCATGTGAAAGTAATTTCGCGAGCTCTATCCGCTCCGCGACGTCTTTTTAAAGCTCCTCGCGGCTCTGCGACCGATGCTGTATAGTTATATTCTCTTCTGGTGAAAATGGCATTCGCTGAACCAGGAAATTGGGAATGAAAGCCGAAACACGTATTGTTTGGAATCAATTTAAAATCTCTCTTGAAATTAATTCAATAATCCATATAATTAAAAATTAATTTCCGAATTCTCAATTCAGAATAATATTTGATCGAAACTTTCTTAAAATCGCACAAAACTCGAAATTTCGTGCGCGAACAAGATTCATATAGGTATTCATTTTTTTCTGTACCTAGCTCGAGTTTCGCGCTCATAACACTATACGCAGGTGTTAGTGCATGCGTGTGTTTAGCGTTTGGTGCGACTGTAATAGCGCGCTCTCCTTTTACACTGCAAAGTTCTCTTTTAAAATTATTTGAACAATTTGAACTAGGATATTTAGAAATTTGTTCTGAGATAATTATCTTCTTGGTTTACAGAAAAGCTTAAAAATACCAGCTTGCTCATTAGGAACTCGTAAGGAGTAGGTTGCAGGGATTCACGTTATCCGATCCTTTTCCTCTCCAAAGTGGCCGATAATGAAACAATAATAAGGAACTGAGCGGCTCATGAATTCTCCTGTTTCCCACTGATCTGTAGCATACTTATTTTCGTTCATTTATTTATTCTACTTCGTAATTTTGTTAAGAACGTTATATTGGAAAAATCAGATGATATGTATTTTTGACCAACTTCGTTCAATGAAATCATATCAAAGTGTTCAAAAAATCGTGTACTACTATTCTATAATTAATCTTGCGATCCTAACAAAACAGAATACTTATGAGAAACTGCTGGTATCGTTCTTGACTAATATGCGTAAAAACCGATACCAGGAAATTGTTAATTTGATTACACAGTCTTCCTGATTGACGGGATACAAGCTTTATGGGTTCGGAGTTCAAATGACGAACGAGTTTTCCTCTCTAACGGTTTATGAAAGCACACGGAGGATATTTAGGGTGGTGTCGTCTTTCCCACGACCAATACGAAACCCCGACGACCGTTAAAAGGACCTGTAGCTCCTACGGGGGTGAACGGATTTGTTTTCACATGTGGCGAGCAAAAAAATTCCCCCAGTACGTACGGTCTTCATGAAATCTCGATACGAGCGTTGACTTGTGAGACATTAACGACGAGAATTTTTATCCGAACACGAAGCGTTCATACACTCGTAGTAAGATAGACGAGAACGCATAAGTCATTCGATCTACCATCACCTGTATGGCGAGATTCGCTTCGCTAAACATCGTTCTACCGTTACGAATTGATATTTGAAAATAATTGACATCGCGTTGTTTGAACCGAACGGCATTATAAAATCACTTGTAGTATGTAATTGTGACACAAATTACAGAAAGCGAGTTTATGTCGCGCGATTGGATGCAGATGGCAGGATGCAATTAGTCTGAAAACCCTCTGAAAACGAGTTCTAACGAGGAAGTATACTTGCGATTAGAAAACACTTCTTCCTGATGTCTACCGAACGAAAGATATGTAATTAAAGCCCGCATCAAACGAGTCGTACAATTAATAGTTTAATTAATTTCGTATCTCGGTTGGATTCTTAGTGAATAATATTTCTCGTAAATCATATGACTCGATTCTTTGTTCCACGGCCTAGATTTTTTTTTCACTCTCGAGACTTCGTGGAAGATACTTTTAACTTTACAGCCGATCGTCCAAAAAGTCGTGTATTTTTTTCACCGTACTGCATTTTGAGCGAGCCGTAAAACTTACAACTAGTCGTTAAAATACATGATGAGTCGCATGTGCGGAAGAAACGAGAGTCTTCCTCTCGAGAAACAAAAAAAAAATGTTCGGAAACCAAACGTGGCAATTAGTCAAGGGAACCGAATACGTTCGGTTCGTACAAAACGTGAGCTATCAATCGTGTTGAAATCTATTCGTACGAACTATCGCAGCCTACGTGCGGGATTATTTTCTGCGCTGCATTCTGCGATCCGAAGTATTTCTAAAGCCCGTCTTTGTTGCACTGCGTTCGGTTTTGAGTCTCTCCGACTTGATAATACACCGTCGGAAGCCATAAATATGTAACACCAGGCTAACCCATATTCCCGGCTATACTCATAGTTTAGTATAAAAAGCTGACGATTTGGGTCTCGTTCCGAATTCGTTTCTGGCCATTTGACTTTTTAAGCAGCGAAAGTCCTCGCTATTCGTCAACTCCGAGTCTTCGTCGCTCTTATTTATTTTTACCTCCCTTCTCGTCCTAAGGGACCCGATGTGGTTTCGACTTTTGGTACTAACTTTGGGTCGAACCAACAAAAGGTATAATTTTATTGCTACTCGATGCTCACGCCGACATAACTTTCGTCAAGCTTCTGACAAATAACAGAGATCCTGTTTTTCAACATAGTACGATGTTTGGTAAATCTCTTCCTTCTCAACTCTGTCCTTCGTTAATTGGCATTAACGCGTGCAACGAATTACTTCACGTGTCTCCGACTATTTCAATTAATTACGCTAATCTGTCGAATTTCACTTCGATGACTTCAGCGAGCTAATTACGGATTAAACGCCATTAAACGATACCTCATGCGTGAAATGTGCATTGCTAAGAGCTAGTTATATCCCACTACACGGACGTTATAGTTAATCTGCGATTCACACGACCAAAAAGAAGTTGAGAAAAAAGACCGCATTGACAGCTATCATCGCGTTGTAGGAGCTCGTTCTTGGTTTCTTTTTCGGTCTTTTTTCTCATACCTCGTTTTTTTTTCTCGTGCTGGCTACATATATACCCCATCAGCACCGCACCCGTTTGCTTAGATGCGTATGCAGCTGTGTTTGATCCCCCGACTCCCAGAGTTCCTCGCGGCGAGCCATAACGCTTTTTCTCACCTTCGTCTTTCTCTCACTTGTAAATGCATGGTAAACAGCCGTATATGTATAAATGAAATGAAAAATAAAACATTTTCCTGCTTTTCCTGTCCAAGAGTAGACTGACAGGGAGAAAGGAAGAGAGATAAGCTCCATATTTTTTGTTAAAATTATAGTAGATTCTTTAACACGCCTATAACGTATCGGCTGAGAACGAGTGTAATAAGTGTATTTAGAATTAAATGAAATGAAATTATCAGTTTCTCTGGTGTTTCCATAAGAAATGTAATATTAATCGACGAAAGCTAGACGTCCGCTACTACTCACGGGTAAGAGGCACGCGGGTGTTTTTTACACACATCGTGTGGGTGCACTTGGTCAAACAACGGAGGAACGGACCACCCTATAGTAGAAAGAGCTCCCTGCGTTTATTGGCGTTTCTAATTTGGGACCGGAAGTGGTCGCAAGCGAGGTCGAGGGAGGGTGATGGTACAAGAGCAGCCGCGAAAACAGAACCTCCCGCAGGATCGAAATAGCGCGTTATGGAGCTTTTGTAGTAATAATTAATGGCACACATTGCAGTCCTCGTAACTCGGCTTCCTTCCTTTGTTGTCGCAGGTCCAGGCCTCACGGTACACGATTCGAGATAGAAACGTAGATCGATGAAGTCGGACAAAATTGGATCGACTATTTTTTAAAAGCACAAATATGAATTTTAAAGGTTTCACGTTAAAATCAATTTGTGGGGTTTTTAGTCGATTTATTTGATTTCGTGACGATACTCGTACCTGAAGGGATTTAATTTCAATATTTATGCATTTTATAGATTATGCCTTTATGAATTTTTCATCTTAGAGTCATTCGCGAGTTACTGGATGACGGTTACGTAGACGGAATGAGCGATTGGACGCGTATACGGTCGTTCAGATACGTGGAATTACACGACGGCGCGTGATGATCATGTCAACGTTCCTCATGTATCGTTTCTTTTTTTCTCTTCTCGCCATTCTCATTATCTTTTTACTCGCTTTCTTTGATTCCCCATCCGCGAAACTACGAAGGTTATCCTCGGCGTCTCTTGCACGATACACTACGATTCATAAAGTATTTTTCCACGTACAATATCGTCTCTCGTGAACTTTTATTGTATGAATGATTCGCGTCACGGTGTATCCACCTTATCCACCAGGGGGGAAACAGTAACTTATCTCGATTACATATTCACGTAAATAGAGCGAACTAGGGATGAGTTTATTACCTATTGGGCAAATAAAATTCAACACGATTGAAACAATTCTTATCAAGGTAATATGAACGTGTAGCAGATAAGCGATAGGAGAAAAATTTCGGTGTTGGATAGTTGTACCTAATTAGATCGACAATTCGGTTCAATTCGAAATTTCGAGTACGAGGTATACGTGCGCTACGAGGTGTACGCCTTCGCTACTCATGTACAGTATAAACGGTCTCAAGAGCATATAGACACATCGCGTTTGATAAAGCGTCTCTCTCGATGGGCGCGCGAGCGAGCTCGAGTATACATCTACGTGTGTAAGCGCGATAGCTCTGTGGAAAATTCCACGAAGGACCGTGACGATCCGTGATGATCGGGAGTAAGAGGAAGCGACACTGCACGGTGGCTCTCGTGAGGAGCGCGAGACTCCGCGCGGCCAGTTTATCAGTATGACTCTCGATTTCGTCCGCTACGCGAACGATCTACGGTAGAACCTCATTCGAGAAAATTCTCGGTGCTGTAAACTTCAGATGTGAGAATCCGAAACGATTTAATACAACTGAGAAAAGCTTATTACTGATCCAAATTCTAAATAATGATGTGGTATATTACGAAAGAAAATGATTGTAACGAGGTTAACTATGATGAGAATTTGTACCGCTTGACGGGAGGGATAAAAAACGGAGGAAGAAGTGGTGGTGAAAAAATACTCGATGCGTGTCACGTGACACGGAGCAGAAATTAAAATTCGTCGCGATCAATCTTATCGGTAGTCTCTTGCGTCAGCGAGAAGATGGAGCTATTACTCTGTCGATTTATAAATAAATTTCATACGTGTTCTTTCGACTCTATCCCACGTAAATAGATTGATTAACAAATTTTTTTGTTTAACAGAACTTCTTTTCACGCACTCGGCACTCGGCAAACCGTATTGATCGATCGATACGTAATACCTGTAGCGATATATCGATATATTGATATATCGAGAAAAGTAGCAGATTATCAGTCAGATCGTAATTATATATTTTTTTTTATACACGTATACAAGTTTATTTCGATATACATCGGTATAGCCACGAGTCAGGAGATTCCGTTTGCTACAAGCACAGGAATTACGCGCCCGTACCGGAAGTAGGCCAAACGCTTCCGAATTACCATGACGCGGTTGCGAGAAAAATTTCTATACTGGTCGTGGGCCCGCGAGAAAGGGAAAGTCATCATACGGACTCGAGCCGTGAGGTGAAAGTCAAACTTGAACTCGAGAGATGATTTTGTCTTCTTTCATCTTCCGTAGGTGTGATGTTAAACGTATCGAAGGTGTTAAAAAATTATACTAAACGTTTGAAATAGAAAACCGGTCTGCCAAAAAATTATGAAAGATAACTCAAATAATACATTAGAAATGAATTATTAAGCATAATGGTTATTCAATAAAAAGTGGTATGATTGACTTGAAAAAAATTCGAAACATTTTGGCATTTTTTTCCGAAATTTTAACGAATCTTCTGATTGCATTTATCGCAGCCCAAAATATATCGATAAGCGATAAGATATTTTTATACGAAAACTTACAATAATATCTCCATCATCGTAACTGAAGATAGAAGAAATATTAATTTCTTCATTGAAAAAAAGGAACATTTAAAACCACACTCCAGATTGAGCAGAGTGTTTAGGATGCGCACTCAAAAGCTGAAGCGAAAGGATGAAACATGAAGTAGGAGTGACGCTTCTTGCGAGAACTCTAAATTTGAACTTACGTAATAACGACCGTTTTGTTATTAATATGAAATTAATGCGAGCGTATTGTGAAAGTATTCTTACGACCTGGCGCCATACATCGATGAGCTCTTGAAATTCTCGTGAGAGAGTTAAAAAGTGAGAGGAGGCTGAGCGCACTCACATAAACTTTTGTTAATGAAAAGTGTGTTAATCTTGAAAATTCCTCCCCTTAGACCAGAATCTGAGGAAACAAACCACGAAGAGTACACGAACCTAAGTACAAGAACCTAAATACAAGAATGAACTTGAAAATGGCGCTCTGCACAACTGCTGTACTCAGAAAGGTCTAAAGAGCTGAGTTGAGGATGGTTGGAGTTTAAATGCCGTTGCATCCTCTTTGAGCTTACCCCCTGAGGATTTTCTTATCCTAATACCCTCATATCTCCGGTGGTTGGAACATTTTAAACTTCTACCTGGGCTATTTTAAATCTGACTGTGCTTTCTTGGAATGATCCAATTCAATTTATCAAAATACGGAAATCTATCGATATGTCATATATATCAATACTTTACAATACTTTCATGTAGTATGATTCTGAGCCGCTACGAATGCAAGAAGCGCAAATCCATATAGGAACATGCATTGATTCGAAAAGATGTCGAAGGTCATTTAGCAACAAAACGAGTAGTAGAAAATCGTTGACGAAAGTCTTCGTTGAAGAAGAGAAGATGAAGAAGAAATGAGAGAAAAAGCTTACGAAACAGAAGGCAATAAAACTCCAAGTGTACAACAGATGTACATGTAGTGAATGTGCATTATTCTTTCTTAAATCTTTGTGTGCGCTGTTGGTACGTGGTGCTTCTTGGTCAGGGGTCATTCTCTTTACTCACTGGTGCATGTGGAAGAGCCAATGCATGAAGGAATACACAGCGTTGAAAATATCACATGCCGAGACGTTCTGTGCGACAGTTGCGTATCTGCGAAAGCTCATGGTGTGATAAAAAAAATTCGTTCTCCCAGCGAGGAAATTAATTTTCTCAAGAGGACTGCTATTTTTGTTTTTCTTCTTTTCTTTAACAAAATTCGTAACGAGTGAGAAACTTTTGGAATTCTACGTTATTCAAAACGTGTATTACTGAAGTGAAATCATGTATATGATTCTCAATTCGTCAGGCAAAAGTTACGTGCGTAATTGGTTGACGGATGGCTTTCGTCACAGTAGTTTTTGTCTTTAAACTTCTCTCTTTCGACTTAAATTTTCAGTGCTTCGTCGACTCTTACTTTTCCTTTTCTTGTTGCTGCCAGCTAAGTTACCAAATACATCTTTTTTCGTTCATTTTTTTCATTCTTCACCATCATTGCAAACAAGCTGTGATGCAAAGTTACTAGACAATTTAAGAAGCAAGATGATAATTCAAGGTTGATGCGATCAACGTCGCTCTTTGCCGCTAATTATTGAAATGTAGATTATTTTTCTTCAGGGCTGACTTCAAAGGAGGCTCAAAATTTTTACCGAATTTACATATTATTATTACGATCATTCATATAGTGATGTAACGATTTCACCTATAACGTCTTGACATTTACCAATGCTGGATGATTTTGATTAAGAAAGGAAATATGCTACGACTTTTTCTCTCTCTCTCTCTCTCCCTCTTTTTCTCTCTCTCCTACACTCTGAAGATAACATCGAACGTTCTTCTCGAATTTCTCACGTATAATTCTCACATTATATTATCACGGTTCGTAAAATTTCAAACGCACTTTCGTTGTCGTTTGGCTAATCTGGAACACACTGGCTTCTACAAATATGAAAACTTTTTTCGAACGTGTTAGAAATCCACACGCGGAAAGGATGATTTCACAATGTAATACAGAGACGTGCGTGATCGGAACGGAAGTAGAATGAGAGGCTAATAAGGGTAATAAGACACGCGAGGATTAGCAGGATGCGTGTAACTGATGAAAAAAAGTGAATATACGAAAAAAGGAAAGAAAGAAAAAATCTCAGTAAATAAGCTCAGAGTTTGAAGGTAGGAAGTGACATTTGCCACGAGGGAAAGTCGGAAGCACACGTTTCTCAGCTCCAACTCGCTCCTCGTGCGCTTTCGGATAACAAGAAACGCACAGAGATACATAAAGTGCGTAGGCACTCGCGTGAGGTTGCATTTTGTCGAAGGCAAAACGTCAAACTTGCCTTTTTTCCTGTATGAGCGTTCAGCCCCGACGGATAATTAACCAAGCGCGAGGAGCCAAGCCAATTGCCGTCTTATGACGCGTAATGCGTCAGTAAACGTACAACGGCTAACGTTCGTATGCAATTATCTGGATATTTATTATAAAAAAAAATATACAAATTTAATCGGGTGATAAAGATTGATTAGTATAATTGCATCAAAATTCATATCCAAATAGAAGAATACGTCTTTGGAAAATTATTTTAGGACGAAAATCGTATTTACTACTTTAACGAGGAACGAGTGTACATTCCTAAATCAATAGGCAATTAACTTTGACGTTTGTCGGGGAAAGCAGGGAAATTGTGAGACAAGGGTAAGGAACGCGTCGAATCAGTGGCGAGCCTTCTGACTTGCGAGCGTCCAATTAAGGGGTTGTCACGGCATTTCCCACGCCATACGGGTGCATAGGGGTTTTCCACGTCTCCTTGCGTGCTGACGTTCATTCAAGCCTCGTGTATTTTGCATGGGGGTGTACATGTACTCGTACGAGGGAGGGACGGAGAATGAGATTCTCATGACGCTAAATATAAACGGGCTAATGGGTGCCATTTTTCGTCATGGTGGCCACGTTACGCATCCGTACGTTTTTATATGTTGCTTTGTACGCACACACACGCACATAATGGGACGTCAGTAGGGCTATGCGGGCCCTTTGTGACCCCATCGGCACCGAAATTATTTCACATATCCTTCTTCAACCCCTGCACGATTCATCGACTGGTGGCCGCCTGTATTTTTCTAATCCCGAATCAGTTGAATTCTAACCGATTTTATCAGTGAGGCATGATGTCTGATGAACGATGAATCATGCTTATCTACTAATGACTACGAGTTTTAATTTTGGCTAAAACTCAATTTTGCGTAGTTTTTTCAGTAAAGGTAACAGAAACAGGAAGAATATTTTCATTGTTCATTTATTGATAGATTCCATGGATATTTTTAATAACTTCTAACTATACTTTTCAGTGATATACCTAGTATCTGCTAGGTATAAATGTTAGTGTATTTCCACATTCCATATAGAGAATATACTCGAGATTCCTGCGATCGATCTGATTCGATAAATATATCTAGGTGCGTAACGACGATCAAAGGTTGGACGTTTATCGCTTCGATATCGAGGATATTCGTATCGTTTATCTAGTGTATTATTCACATTTTTTATGTAATGTTACGATAATTTAACTGACACGAATAGAACGTAAAGAGAATTCGAGACGGAAGGGATGCGGTATCAAGTTACGAATGACAGTCCAATTGAGCATCGCTATGTAACGCAATAAACGATTTACGAGAGTAACAATAACAGCGCGAATCTACAATGGGTATTTGGAATCTTAGAAATACGAGTAGGCGCGTATACGTAACGAAGAGAGAATGAAAGAGCGCGCGAGGCACCGTGCTCCATTCATACGATTCGAGATCGATCGATCGATCGCTCTCTGGTATTTAAGCTATCGTATTATCCTGCGGTCATACGAGCCTGTATCTAAATCCAGCCTCGATAAATCACTTCAGATTTTCATCGTCGAGACGAACGATCGTGCGCTACGATGACTTCATTTCTGTCATTATTACAAACATTTTATTGTCTTCTGTTTTGCCGTACACCAAGTGATCGGAAGAATATTTTTTCCACAGGATGTCAGTTGAACACTTCGCGGTGCTACAAAAACTATTTTTTAAACTGCAGGGTGCTGTTCGACATAAGCTTGTTCGTCCCTGCTTGTTCCAAAACCCTGCATACCGAACACTGCAAAGGTCCGAGGATTTCTGTCGCCTTAAACGAGCCTGTTCGACCTTCCCGACTGGAACCGATCCTCAGCGGAAAAAAGCGACTGAAACTGAGCACCGTATTCGAATTGCCGCCCAAAATTTCGACTTTCTTCTCTCCGAATTCTACGGATTGTTCAATTTCCTTCGACATGCTTTGAATCACCGTGAAGCTAATACGCGGAGCTTCTCGTTAGTAGCCTGTTCACACCTATTTTTTTCGCATCTAATGCAAAAACGAAATTTCCATTCTTTCCGTGATCAAATTGCAATGAAAAAGTTTTCTTTCTCTCGGTGAAACAGCATTTTGTGAAGTCTCCTCTGGGAGGAGCGAGAGATGTATTCACGATTGACTCTCCTCTCTCGGCGTTGCCAAGTTTTGCGACTGTGGAGTAGCCGGATTGTATACAAAACCGTGCAGAGTGGTGGGAGTACAGCTGCCCGAGCCACGATTGGACGCTCGATGCGGTGCCGCCTTGCGCGCGAGGGGAACGCAAACGCGTTACGCGCCCGCGCGCTCCTACGATCGTCAGTCAAGATTCGGGCGTCTTACGAGCCACATCTCTCCATCAGAGATACGAAACGGACGGACACGAAAACAGTTTTTTTTTTTCAATTATCCGAGAGGAGTCGACAAGAGAGCTTGTTCAGTTTTGACGTTTCACTTCTTGGAAAAAGTGCCCTGTTGTATTTTGTATCAAGTACCTCGTATACGTACCGTTTTTCTTTCGAGCGAAAAGAAAACGGAGCGACAACACTCGACAGACAGAGAGATAAATAACGTTTTATCTCGCACTTCGAAGCTTATATTTTCTCCGGCTGTAGTTTTCTCTTTCGCGCAACGGCGAACTCTCGCATTTGCGCGCCTACCCGTTCATTTTCTTTCTTACCGAGAGTAAAAGAGAAAAACCGATTCGCCCGTGATCCCTGAATTTCGAGATTCCGGGTTTCTTTTTCGGTTGTCTACCAAAAGAATTGTTATTGGTGCAAGTCCGATGCAAATTATCGCGAACGATCGTCGAGAGTGGCAGTTTTTTTGTGTTTCGAGATTTGCGCGCCGTTGAACGAGAAAAGGGAAGAGGAATTACCGCACTGTCGGGGAGTAAATAAAAGACGAAAAAACGTTTCGTCGTTTGCGAATGAAGATAAGAAGATAGAAGGCAGAGGTGTAGGAGTGAATACAATTTACAACGGAAGAAGTAACGACAGAAAAACTGGGAAAAGCAACGTCGAAGTCCCGTGTGATATTTTATTGTAAACGTATATATTTGATTATATATTGTGTATAAAACGGAAGAAACATGTCGACTGCTGTAATGAGTACATCGATGTTCGACTGCAACGAGCTTCTTTTTAAGGTGAGCTTCTTTCGATTTTTCATTTTTTAATTTTATGCGAAAATCCAGGTACCGTCCCTTTTCGGAAATTCGTAGAAACTTCATTCACGAGACTAATGGTATTCTTTTCGAAAGAGAAAATTCCCTACAGCCAGTGCGTTTGTTCAGAACCGGAAACGATATTCCCGAGTTTTTCTTTCGATTTGTAAGAAAAACAAAGATGGCCGGTGGTGTAGGTCCGAGCGGTTTTCTCACGTGGTTTTCTTGGGTGTGAGGTATTTTTTTCTTCGATCTCGTTTCGTTTATCCTGTGTGTTCTCTGTGATCTAATGTCTTTCACCCCTCTCCCCATTGTCCCCCTACCGGCAATCCTCTCTCCTTCAGTACGACTGGTACTCATTGGTACCGGTGCGGTAAGTGCACTGGTGTTTGTCGGACAAATATGGAACGCGAGAGACGCGAGTGATAGGTAGCAATCAAAGGTTAAGAGAGATTGCTATGTTTTCACTTTTTTTCTCGCCCTTTTCGTACTTACGAAGTCATATTGATTCCGAACAATAATCTTTTGCGCTCATTCCATTATTTCATTTAAGCCTCAAAAGTATTTTGACGTGAAGAAATGCTCAAAATGATTGAGGTTTCTGCTATTATAATTTTTTATGAAATAATATTGTGGTAGGAACCGTAGGAACAGTTTGGAGCTTTTTTCGAATGCGATTTTTCATTATTCTCGTGGGCTGGTGTGATCGAATGGGAAGACAGTTGATAATCATAACTCTAGTACCATAGCTCGAAATTAGAAGAGAGGCTCGAACTCAAGGATGACGAGGTTGTACCCAACGTTCGTGTAAACTGTGTTTCTATTTGCTTTCCCGAGGCCTTACTCCCCTTTCGCCTCCGCTAACTTCGTTTCGTATACTTGAGAATTCACATCGATTCGACGTGTTGAATAAACGTCCGTTTTTGCGAGTTTACTTTTTTTTCTGTGTCTTTCTTTTTCTGTCGCTCTCGCTCCGCAATTTTGGCTTGTAAACTTGTATGTGTGAATGTATGATGTTGGTGCGTATACATGGTTTTGTATGTGTATGGGCAATGTATACATTCTGTATAACCTAACAAGATCGACGTTTATCCAATGTAAGTTCAAAACCGTGCATTCTGTATAGTGATGTCTTAGGATATAGTGGTGCCACTTATTTTGTCGAAACCCAATGAGTTCGGTTAGAGCATGTATTTGAGGTTCATAAGAGTGATAAAAATGAATGTGTGAGAAAAACTTTTCTGACATTTGTGACAATTTTATTTTTTTTTTTGAAGAAAGATTCGATTTCATCCACTTCCAAAATTTTCGAACTTTTCTTTTATTCTTGATTTTATGTTTGTTACCACACATTGAGATAAGAAAAAACAAATTCGAAAATTAATTTTTAAACAGTGAGTATCAATCATATCTATCTACAATTGAGTAATCGATTCATCTAAATTTTATCGCCGGTTTTAGATATTGCAGTGTGTTTATCTCGAAAAATATTCGTTTTGTCGATTGTTATCTCCCTCAGATATCGGTCATTGTCGTGACAAATCGATGTATTTCGCGACAAAATCAGGAATAGCGTAATTTTGCTTCTCCGAAAATCATTTCAGAGAACAACGATTCTCATAAACATTTTGTTGTATTCTATATAATTCGAACACTCGAGTAAACTCAAACGATTGCTAATGTTTAACATTTGAATATAAGAAATTGGAATAAGAGATCTATTTTCAATGTTTACTAATATGGTCTGTTATAATAATTTGTCAAGTTGGGTGGTTTTATTTACGTATTAACTCACGTAAATAAGGTTGCCTTGCGTTCTTATGGAAAATAGAACGATAAAAAGCAATTCGTAACAATTATGGTACATTTTTTTTTTATTTTTCAACAGATGTCTTCAATAATCGTTAAATCGGTATTCGAATACGTATATAATAGGTACCGAATATATGTAATTTAAAACATTTTTCTCTCGAGATGTCAAGTAGATCTAGGTACGGTAATTAAGGCGCAATCGTTAGATTGTGGTAGACCAGTGTCGTACGATAAAAAAAAAAGAGCAATCGGATTAATTCCCGGAGCCTCGTGTGTGTCATCGCGTTTCTATATATAAATTTTTTTCGCTTCTACTCGCACGATGTTTTCCCCTTCTTTCGTGCGCGCTCACTCCTTCGCTCATCCGCCGTACAATTTCCGGTATGAGTCTTTTCACTC